>JAODUK010020100.1:22500-39121 GCA_027564635.1 Typhlichthys eigenmanni
CCCCCCCCCCCCCCCCCCCCCCCCCCCCCCCCCCCCCCCCCCGCTAAGGTTACTGAGCCATATCACAATAACTGACCAATGGACATCTCAAATCTACTGTATAGGTCAGGTATCGAATGAATCACTACAGACAATCAGATTACTGATGTATTGGTTTATAGCCTGTAGGTTAATTTGGTGCGTTGCATAAACTAGCACTGTGGTAGAAATTATATTATTGTCCATTTGTATAAATTAGAATGTGCAATGTGCAGCAGGGAAATATATGTGTATATTGTATTATTTAGTTTGTCTTTGTTGGCTGCTCGTTTGTAACCTGACATGCCAGAGGAAAGTCCATCAGCAGTTGATTGTATGAACCATCTGGTCGTTTTCGATGTCAGCACCATGGTCGGCACACCTAAACCACGCCAATATAGCTATAAGCACCAATGCTGATTGGAAAACCAGGCCCGTATAGGTATAAACACAACGCTGATTAGAAAGTTCAGTTACTTGGACACATTCAAAATGATTGCGAGGCTTTCCAGACTTATTCTCACGGAGAAATTAAACTGAAGCTCGGTTGATCAATGCTCAGAAGAAACCTGACCCATAAATTACTCGGAACACAGGACAGAAAACTGCACAGGATTGGAAACATTACGCCCCCTAATGGTACAGCACACCCATGACACAAGACACAATTGCAGGGGACATTAAACAACAGATCACAGGCCAAGACACAACAGCATAACCAGGAAACAAAGAAACACATTCTAAAATGTAGGACACCATTTTTTAATCACTGTTGTTTAGTTCCACCAAAAGACTACAGGGATAATTCTCTACATAAAACAGATTTAGATTTCATTATGAGGTTATATGGAGGCAAATGTGTGACAACATTAACGGGGGGGAGATCATCATCGCCACCTACACTGTAGTCTAGGTCACACAGGCAGTAATGAAATAGGAGAGAAACCAGGGCCCCTTTTAAATGCCATGGGCTAACAAGACATTCTCCAGAAACACTTGTGTATGTATTCTTCAATTGGGGGAACTTTCATGTACCCAGGTTAGAAATTCATGTTATACTTTACTAAAAAACTATAATTACACACCAAAAAAATATATCCACCAAAAATAATGATTTCAAATTTTTTAAATATCAATGTTTTGCTATTTTGGCCCAATTGAAGAATCACTAGAATACAATTAAAATATAGAATTATATGTGTGAAGCACGATTGTGTATGTAATGCGCTATGTGTAATGTGCTATACAAATAAACTTTATTAATAATAAAATAATAATAAAAAATAAAAATATAATAATAATAATAATAATTATTATTATTATTGACTAGTTCTACAGCTGATGATCCATATAGGCCTACTGCACGTGTCCATTCCCTAGAGCTAGTTATTTGTGCGAATAAAAGCAATTCGAGTTGTTATTCTGTCTGGAGGATCCATTCCCGACATCTGACGCTGTGTGGACTCACCTGGTGGTCTCTCCTAAACCTGTCAGCGGCAGCCGCCAATATCGAGCCGTCTGTCAGGCCGCAGCGCCCGTCGTGACCGCTGTAGCACGCTGCATCGAACTGGATAATTACCTCAGGAGACCGACCTGGCGCACATCAACACTTTAATTTGGGAGCGCATTGCCACCTCAAACCTGCAAAACACGTAAAACGTAACAAAAACCTCACTTGATGACTATCTTGTATGCAAATGCAATTTAACTGTATTAATATTAGTAGGCTAGAGGATATATGAATTAACCAGCCCCCTCTACTGGTGATCTCACGTCATTTCAGTTCCAAGGCTCGAGAGGGGAGTAACCATGCAACACCATGCAAGGTCACGTCACTTCTCTCAAGTTAAAATTATGACATCGGGAACCAACAGAAATATCTGGATCATTTCTTGACAACATCTAATTACTATGAATAGCAAACATCATAGCTTTATCATAACAAACCATCTCGATTTTGCGAGCTTCAGTATGACAGTATGTCTTCAATATGCGATGTCAGTCTGGACAGCTTGACATTCACCGTCAGTTCATTCAATCACCTGCCAGTATATTTTTAAGCGCTTATCAGTTTCAACGGACTGCTTCCCAGATGGTTGTTTATGATAAACCATTTGGTTATCACCAGGTTATAATGCTTATACTGTACATAGGGGTCAACAACGGGTGAAATTGTATTAACTGTCTTCTTCAAACCAACTGTAACAAATGGAAAATAAATAGGCTATTTCAATAATAATTGTAGAACATCTCTCAAGCATCTGTTGTATTTATTTCCTGTGAAATAAAAGATGGAAATGTTCAGTGAACAAATAGGCTATACAAGTATTCTTAATTTTGTATTTTTTAACAGTACTTGAACGGACAGGATTTAGATTTTAGATTTTTTTTAACAATTGAGGAAAAGCCCTGTTTTAAAAAGCAGCCTACCCGCATGTGGACTGAACCCTTACCACTGCCACAGCTGGAGATTCAACAATCATGGCGGACCAACCAGCTGGATGCCGTCAATAATCAGGCCTGGGGATTCAAGGAGGAGAGTGCCACTCAATAGACGGGAACTGGAATAAGGCAGCATGCCTGCCTAATGGCATAGTCAGCCACTTGTGTTCCCTCTCAAGAGAACTCAATCTAGGCTGCTGACAGGAGGGACAAACGGCTCTCAAAGTCTCGATCGTGACAAAAATAAAAAATGTTGATTTTTTTTGTTTTCTTTTTCAAGTCAAACTTGGATTTCCTGTTGAAACTGACACAAACTTCGCTTTTACTGACTGACTGGTCACTGTTAAAGTAGTGCCTAAATTTGACGCAGAAATGCATCTTGAGGAAGCATTATGCTTCATGTCAAAACCCTGCGTGAAATGGGATTTGAATAATGTACACTCGTGAGCTTGAGCTTTGAATGCTTCTGTAGCTACAGCAGGAAAGTTATCTACTGTAGAAAGCACAGGTTTCCTAGCCTGGTGCAAACAGACCCACATTTCACTTGGTGAAAAGGGTCTGGACACGTTCCATTGAGAAGTTTTCGAAGTCACTCCCCCATGGACGCTGATTGGTCCGCCATCCAGGTTAGACGTGTGAACGCTAAAGCGAGCAGGTTTGCCAGTGAAAATTGAGCCCAGAGCAATTTGTCGGGCATATAGCCCGGCTACAGGTTTCCTGTCTTGCAGGCCAAGTTCACTGATGTACTTTAAGTGTTGTCACGGCCACTCCAGTGGTGTATGTATGCAGCCACTGATCACTGTTTTGGACAGAAACTCCTTCAGACATGTGATTGTGGAACAAATTAATATAAAGGTTTGTATTGTTTGTGCAGAGATTAAGGTCTGCAGGGACACTAAACTAATGTATTGGTTTTCATATCTTGATTATTTGCTGTACACAATACATTATGTTTATATACTGTGTGTGCGTGTCGTGTAGGTGAGAGAGATGGACATTTTGCATTTCTGTTTACACATGCTTCAAAGGGTTGAAATCTCCTCTACCAGCTGAACACACATTTACTGACTGTGGCCCTTCCTTACACAAACCAAACTGTCCTTAGTGCTAGGTCATTTCACAGTAAAAGCTCATTGAAAAAACAAACCATTATGTTCCAGTTCGCTTCAGCCATCACACAATTATTGAAAATTAGTTTTACGTTAGGAGACTGTGTATCCTGGTTCACAAATTAATAATTCAGGATTCAAACTATTAGGTCGATGTGGACAGTTGCTTTTTGCAAGATAAGTGCTTGTGCTTGAAAAGGCATTTGAATGAGGCCATAATTTAATAAATGGAAAAACAACAATAAAACAAAATAATATTGGTACTTTGTTCTAGTTACCATGTCAAGTCTACCGTGGTGTGTTATTGTTATATTGGTCTGTGTTGTGTTTCTGTTTAATTGGTCTATGTTGTGTTACTGTTGTATTGGTCTATGTTGTGTTACTGTTAAATGTATCTATGTTGTGTTACTACTCTCTCTCTCTCTCCCCCCCCTCTCACACATTGTCTAACTCCCTCTCTCTCTCTCTCTCTCTCTCTCTCTCTCTCTCTCTCTCTCTCTCTCATTCTCTCCCCCCCTCTCAGTGCAGTGTGTAAAGTATTAATTTTAGCTACGGAATGTAGACATTTGTGTTCAGTATTAGTGTAGTGTAAAAATGGCACTGACCGCACTACTTTTTGTGACACGCGTTAGGAAGCATCTTAAAAGTCCCGTAATGTGTTACTTTCTTCTTTGCCTTGTCCTTTACAGGCCCTCCGTTCCAGTCATATCATTTCCACGTGTCGGAGAAAGCTCATCGATGCAATAATGAACCCTTGGCGTCCCACATTCACAAGAAAAGGTCAATGCTCTTAATTCGGCCCCCCTGCTTACTGTTGCTTACTGTTGCAGCAGTTAAGTAGCTTGACCTTTTCAGCGGACTGCCTGAACTTCCTCTACCCAGGAAATAGCTTCCTATAGGATCTATTGAGCATACTGAGTATATTCCTAGACTGGCGAGGGAAGAGAATGTCGTGTTCCTCCTGAGAGGTGACAGTGTTGTCCTTCGATGAGCCACTTGACAGGTGGAGGACGGGAGCGAGGCTGGAGGATGTGTGCTGATGTTTGAACTCGTCTAAACAAATAGCGATCGTCCTCTCCCTCAGTGCAGAAGTTCTGCCCTCCCACATGTTGGAGAACATTGCCAAGGCTGGGATGTTGTGTGGGCCACGTTGTTTGTGTTCCCATTTACAGTTGGTTATGAACTGGTTATTATTCAGCACACACACGAACACACACACCAACACAATAATACACACACACACACACACACGCGCACACACGCACACACACACCAACACAATAATACACACATGCCCATACACATGCTCACACAGACGCGTACACACACACACGCACACCAACACACACACACACGCACACACATGCTCACACAGATGCGCACACACACCAACACACACACACACAAACACACCAATGCAAACATGCACGCACACACACCAGCACACACACACACACAGAGAACGGACAGCTAGCAATTTTGGAGGAGATTTCCACAAAGTGTCAAAAAGGTTTTTATAATCACTTTTAGTCTTCACTGTGAAGTTGCCATCGCATTAGAGGTCCCAATGATGAAATCTGCTATTGCTATTAAAACTTGATAAAAAAAAAAAAAAGAATACCCCACCCTTTCCCACACATTGGAAATGTATTGTGAAGGCTAGGGTGTTGTTGTGCAGTCTGTATTCCTGTTTATGGAGCCATGGGGCTGTGTAGAAGTACTGGGTTAATTTTTGAGGAGAAATGTTTAACATAACTAAAGTAAAATAAAATAAAGAGATAGGGTGAGAAGCTCAGCTATCCGTGAGGATAGCCGCTGCTCCTTTGCGTCGAAAGGAGCCAGTTGAGGTGGTTCGGGCATCTAGTAAGGATGCCTCCTGGGCGCCTCCCTTGGGAGGTGTTCCAGGCATGTCCAGCTGGGAGGAGGCCTCGGGGAAGACCCAGGACTAGGTGGGAAGATTATATCTCCACACTGGCCTGGGAACGCCTCAGGATCCCACAGTCAGAGCTGGTTAATGTGGCTCGGGAAATGGAGGTTTGGGGTCCCCTGCTGGAGCAGCTGACAATGGATAAGTGGATATGGATGGTTGGATGGAAAATACAAAAATTAACAGTTGTTGACCTTTTAAATGCAAGGTATATGTGTGTGTGTGTGTGTGTTTGTGTGTATACAAGTGTGTACAGTACAGTTTGATCAGCTGTCCTATCCAAAAGCAATTAATTTGATGAGACTTTGTATCTCACGTCTTCGCCGCAGCTCAGAGGTCTCAATCAATGAGTCTAATTTGACAGAAGAGTGGAACATTAATCCCAAAATATCCAATCTCATGGAAATTTAAGAATAACAAATTAGCAATAAAGAGTAAAGACTTAAAAGAACCTCTTCCCTGACAAGAATTCAAAAAGGGGTCAGTGTTGTTACTGGAGTGCTCAAAACTGCAGGAAAGCTTATACAAACCTTTCAGAAGGGAAAATATTTGACTGCTATTGTACATGTTCGTTTGAGGAATTAGGAAGTCTATAAGAGATTCATTGTCATCTATAATGGAAAGCTAAAAGCAAAGAACAATTATTTATTAAGGCCCTTATTATCAAACCAAATAATTACCTTACAAAAAGTAATGTTGATTTTTGAAAAATGCTTCTGATAAAATATATTATTCTTAACAGTTGTATAAAACTACAGTAAAAGCAATTTCACAGGTATTATAATAAAAATAATTAACTACAGTATGACTAGACTAGTGCAGCAGTATAACAAGCATATATACGCAGTTTATCTTTCTTTTGCATTATATTTTTTTATAAGAAAGCAAGAAACTTGGTGGAACAATAATAGGCATTTTTTCCAGCTCAGAGCTATTTTCATCTCTATTCCTGAAGACATCCTGGTTGCAGGCCATTAATACCTCTTGTTTTGGCAGCTGTGCCTTGAACATTATTATTCAAAGTGTCATTCAAGATTAATCTTCTCTTCAATTCATTTTTGGAAGAATTTTCCACTCCCATTTTAATAATTCTCCCTTTTGGCCAGATAGCGTGGCCTACCTGTCCATAATGAAGTAGTTTGAGTGGAAAACTGAGTAGCAGGTTTTTGTTTAACAACTTTCATAGGTTATTCAGTCAAACACCTTCAATTTAGCAATGTTTTAGGAAATGCAGAAAGTGTAGCATTTGCCTAAAAGTCTCCTGTAGATAACCCTCCATGTTCTTCTCATGAGCATTGAACAGAGCTGGCAAGGTAGCCTAATTGTCTGTGAATGTCTGTGAGTGGGGAACATAATGGCCATACAATCATGGAGAACCAATTAATGGCAGCACTTCCATATTTCAAATGGAAAATTTGAAAGATTAGCAGCAGGGTTAATGTGGCTGGATTCTGCCAGGTTAACGAGCGTTAGAAGGCAATAGGTCTGTGAGCTACAGTATACCTACTGTAGGGTGAATTTTGGTAATATGGGACATTGGCTAATGTGGGACACCTAAGATCCAGTCTGTTTATTTCCTATACAAAATCTAAATAGGCTATTTGTATTATAGGTTTAGTATAGATGTTGTGGGACTGAAATCATATAACTTCATAGGAGTTATATCAAAGAAACAGACAGGACAAATGTCAATCAGAAGCTCGCCCTGGTTATTGCATGTCAGTCAGTGATATAGGATTCTGACAGGATAAACTCAATTTAATTAATTATGATTAAGATTCATTATTTGTAACTGCACCCCAGCGCTGAACCTGACTCCACCCACTACAACGGTGAGGGGAATATTAACGTTATCTGTTTAGACAAATATCAGTATAAATGACATGAATCAAAATTTCAGAAATTGTCCCAGATTACCCAAATTCACTGTTATTAACACTTTAACATTTTATCGTTCTTATTTTACCCATATTGCTCACAAAAAACATTTAAATATTATTAAAAATAAGAATAATTTTGAATAATACAAATTAATTTATTTTATAATTTTTTTGATATCATATGCATATATTTATGTCATTATTTTAAATCAAATGTAATACTTTTTATTGTTAGTGTTATTTAGTGTTATTGCATAACATGTATCAATAGATCATGGTTGTGGTGGAAGAGTAACCTACCAATGCTTGTGTGTAGATAATTCTAAGTAAATGATTGTGCTGTTTGGTCATTACGAGCCACCATACCTTGTGTGACAGCGAATGTAAAAGTCGGTCTCTCTCAGTACGGCTGAATGTTTGAGTCACTCTAAATTAGATATAGGCACATTGTTAATAAACTTGAACAAGGCACAAGCCGTGTGTGATCATTGACTCACACAACAGAGAGCAACATTTACAGTTTGCAAACAGTGTGTCCATGTGAATGCGTCTATTGCTAGCTGGGTGATGTGATGTGTAGTCTCAGAGCCAGAGTGGGAAAGGCGCTGGCTATAATAGGTCAAGGTCCGTCTACTTGACGGGAGAGGTATTTTGATTGACATGCACAGCGATCAACGCTCTAACTCAATGTTAAACTTATTTGCTAGTGCTAGAGGAGTTGGTTGTGAAACTTATCAACACGACTCTGGCTGTTTTTCAAGTAGCCTATTCTATTAGATACGTATACTAGCCTACGATAACTGCTTAAAATAAATGTAACAACTGAAATCAGTAAATGAGACACCAATATCATGGCACCGAAATTATAGACTTCTCGAGTGACAATATCGACTTCCAGAACATCAGTTGAATTTACGAGGGCGTATCAGACGTTCAGCACTGCGTGTAGCACCTCGTTGGGAATAAACAAGACAAATCATAAATTGGATGTATAAAATAGGATTAGATTGTTTGTCGTTTGTTTTTCAAAATACAATGCCACATGTGAACACGTGTGGTAAGCACTAGGTATTTTAGTGCTGTTTTTTTCTTATGCAGAAGCGCCCTCTAGTGAACAATAATTATACCACCATAATAACATTACTACAACTTTATTTGCATAGCAACGTACAATAAAATTAAATAAAAATGCATTAAAATATCAATTATTAAGTACAGTACGAGTACACAAGAAACATAACAGGAGTATGACAAAAATAGTATTTAGGTTAAATATCCTACAGCCCCAGGAGTATAATTCTTATATCACATTTTAGTTTTAACTCAGGTAAAATATTAAGATAATATGATTAGATTGTGTTACATGTAAACATAACAGAAGGGAGGATACTATACATTGTAATAGCACATTATTATCTACATTATGAACATGTATGCTGTCTCACACTTCATATTATTTACATTTATACTAGTGTCTAAACTCTGCATCACATGCAATATCTTTTATATACGATCCAGCACACATCAATGTGTGTTTTATGATTTGCTCTCCTAGCCTTCATTCACAGACAGCAGCAGCAGCATTGGTATATGTTATTTATAATATGTAATATATATGTTTTTTACAAAGCCATAACCAAACACCTTTCATATCTGAGTATAATCTCGCACCGTCTTTATTGGAACAATAATTAACAATGTTTGTTCCACTGGCTGTTCTACAGAGCACAGAGGATTTGCTCAGAGCACGGTAGAGCAGCTTTCTCCTATCCTGCGCCCAGGTCATGGAATACTCTCCATAGCATGCTACAGTTTAATGATTTTGTCTCTCCCAGAGAGCGCAAAGCTTTGATAAACTTTTCGTTTTTAAAAAGTGTAACTGAAGAGTGTAATTGCTATTCCTACTGGACGTAATGAATGTATGTTGTCCATTGTCTTTTCAAATGTGCTCCGTTTTAGAAATATTTTAACTTTGTAGTGGTGTGTTACCTTGACCTAGCCTGGCTCCGCCCGACTATGCTCTCAGATCAATTTATTTATCTGAGATTACAGTCTGTAAACCCTGTTTGCATTAGTGTTTTAACAGCCACCCTGCTGGCGGACCAATCAGGGTAGTTTAGTGAGATGACATTGAAGTCAAGCATGTTTTTAAATGGTGGTAGAACTAGGTGAGGCAATCTAAACAGCTGTAGAAACAGCTGTAGATTGGTTCAGCGCCGTGAAATAGTATCGGTGTGCGAGTTTGAATTCAACGCAATCCTGCTTTTAGCTTTTAACCTACCTTGGCCATAGGTTAGAAAAGTGCATAAATGCACAGTTTTGGGCAGTAACTAGTTACTGTAATATGTTTCAGTAACTAGCAGTGTAATCACTATTTCCAAAACAGTAAAAATATTACAATTACTAATCCAAGTAATGCTGCATTACTGCATTACAAGAATTAGATTTCTGGTCCTACAAATTTAGGGTCGGCTAATTGAACCAACCTGTCAATCATCTGCTTTGAGAGGCTGCAATGTTTTCACTTTGGCTGATTGTTGACTCCTAAGGTTAATTGTTGTTCCAAATAAGAGGATTCACTTCTAAAATGAGCTGGCTACACAGGTTGTCATTTTTCAGATGGGGTGAGGCTTTTAATACCCAGTAATAAGTAAAGTAATATTATTACTTTTTGAAGGAGTAATAAGTAAATAGTAACTCATTACTATTCCTGAGTAACTTTGCCAAAACTGTAAATGCAGTCCGTGTCTCTACAGTCCCACGGTCTCCTGTTGCACTGGCCTCAGGATGACCTCCTTCCTGTAGGAGAAGTGTGTGAGCTTAACCCTGCCATAGATCATCTCCCGGCGCTGCAGCAGCCGATACAGAGACACGGTGAGCTTGGCCAGGGCCAGGACACAGGCCAGCTCCACCAGCAGTAGGGCTGCATACGTCACCACCTGGGCCTTGCACTGCCCAGACCTGCTGTTGCCTTGGTGGGGGTCGGCGGGAGGGGTCTGCTGGAAGGCTGGCTCCGCGGGGCAGGAGAATATATGTGGGGTCGTCAGCGGTATGGATGTTGCTGTGGATGTTGTCCTTGGAGTTGTAGTTGTTGTTGTAGTTGTTGGAGTTGGTGTTGTAGTTGTTGGAGTTGTTGTAGTTGTTGGAGTTGGTGTTGTAGTTGTTGTAGTTGTTGTAGTTGGTGTAGTTGGAGTTGTAATTGTTGTTGTTGGAGTTGTTGTAGTTGGTGTAGTTGGAGTTGTAGTTGTTGTTGGAGTTGGAGTTGTAGTTGGTGTTGTAGTTGTTGGAGTTGTTGTAGTTGGTGTTGTAATTGTTGGAGTTGTAGTTGTTGTTGGAGTTGGTGTTGTAGTTGTTGTTGGAGTTGTTGTAGTTGGTGTTGTAGTTGTTGTTGGAGTTGTTGGAGTTGGTGTTGTAGTTTGTGTTGGAGTTGTAGTTGTTGGAGTTGGTGTTGTAGTTGTTGGAGTTGGAGTTGTAGTTGTTGGAGTTGGTGTGGTTGGCATAGTAGTAGGTGGTGTTGTGGTTGGGATAGTGGTGGGTGGTGTTGTAGAAGGTATCGTTGTGACTCTAGCTGTGGTTGTGATGATAGTTGTCAAAGGAATGGTGGCCGGGGGGGAAGTGGTAGTGCATATAAACTCAGACTCGTTCAGTGACACAATCTCTTGCCCATTTAAATGCTCCGGAGTCACACAAATAACAGGAGATGATGAAATGTTTTCGTTGTCCTTCATCCAGAGATACGGTTCAATTAAGTTACAGTCACAGTTCCAGGGGTTGTCACTGAGATAGACTTTATTGAGTTTTGTCAAAGGATCAAAAATATCCGGAGGAAGTGTCTGAAGGTTGTTGTGGCTGAGCTTCAGTGTAGTTAGAGATGGAATGCTCTCAAATGTGTCCCCCGTCAATGACTTTATTGTGTTGTTGATGAGATTTAACTCTGTGAGCTTCTGCAATCCCTCAAACATTTGGCTAGATATGGTGGTGAAGTGATTTTTAGACAGGTCTAGCTTTTTTAGATGTTTGAGAGGTGTTAAGATTCCTTTAGGAAGACTGCTAAGATTGTTCTGACTAAAACTCAACTCAGTCAATTTGGGCAGGTCTCCGAAAAGTACTGGGGGTAGAAGAGTCAATTTATTCTTGTGTAGGGTTAATAATTTAAGTTGAGGAAACCCAACAAAAAACTCTTGAGGTAAATCTGTCAGAAGATTGTCATGCAGTGAAATCTTACTCAATTTAGCTCTGTGTGGAAATATAGTAGGCGGTACTTTTCTTATTTGGTTTCCATGTAATCCAATTTCAACCAAGTTGGTCAGATTTTGTAATAATTCCTCAGGAATGATGCTCAGCTGGTTTTCATAGAGTCTTAGTATCTTTAGTTTGCTCAGTTTAGATACCAAGTTTGGAGACACTGTAGTGAGGTTATTTTTTGCTAAATGAAGGGATGTTAGGTTTTCAAGGTCATCAAAAGTCCCATCCTCAATAGACATTATCCTGTTGCTCTGTAGTTGAAGCTCTTTGAGTTTTTTGAGGCCATCAAGTAATCCATTTTTCAGAATATGGATGTTGTTTAGTTTCAGTATCAGAATCTCTAGGTGGCTTAGGTTTTCGAAGACTCCAATAGGGATTGAAGTTAACGGAGTGCTCGAGATCTCAATATCCTGGAGTTCCACCAATCCCTCAAAAGCTCCAGGCTCGATGGATGTCGTGGGGGTGCTTAGGAAAACCACATGTTTTAGATGTGGATTTGCAGCAAATGCTCCTTTTGTTATGTTGTGAATAGTACTCTCCACAAAAAACACTTCTGTTACAGTGGGTGGAAAGGTCTTGGGGATTTCACTTGTAGAGGCATCGAAAGCAGCTTGGTACGCCTTGTTGCAGTCTACCACTCGTTCTATTAGCAAATATAGCACAAAAAAGACCAACTGTCTAATATCCATGTTATGTATTCCCCCTACAAAAAAGAAAGGAAAAATAAACAAATGGATCACCATTTTGAGAAAGACATACACACCAAGACACACAGACACTTGTTATTCATGTTGTTAATATAGATATAAAATACATTCATTAATACTAAAAGCTTATTGCATAAATTATGAGCCATCATTAAAGAAATTTGAGCCCATCACCATCAAACAACCAAGAAAGGCACACACAGTTTAGGCAGGAGAGAAACATGATTCGGGTTGTAGACTCCCTCAAGCCTTTATGTCTTGGCCTATTGCTGTAGGCATCTTTATTAGTTTAAGCCGCTTCCTACTCCTTAATCAATATAACAGCACTCACTGTAAGTGTATGGAAAAAATGCTAAATGCAAATTATAATGAAATACGTAATATTTCAATTTTATGCTGTGATAAAAGTAAGATATCAAAAAAATCCTTACCAGACTTCATCCTGCAGCGAAGGTTATTAGCGAAGGTTGTTATGAAAATCAAGAAAAGGGCCGTTTATTTTTTCTAGTGTATCAATGTTGG
Source organism: Typhlichthys eigenmanni (assembly GCA_027564635.1). Classification (NCBI taxonomy): domain Eukaryota; kingdom Metazoa; phylum Chordata; class Actinopteri; order Percopsiformes; family Amblyopsidae; genus Typhlichthys; species Typhlichthys eigenmanni. The sequence continues at coordinate 35,351 of JAODUK010020100.1, forward strand.
CCAGCTGGCCAGAATGAGCTCAACCCCCAGATAGGGTGTGGTGTTTGAGGCTATGCCATATGAGATAAGGCCTCCCCCCTCAGCTGCTCATGTGCTCTAATATAAATCATGTATTTTGGTTGTATTTCAGAGATGAGTGTGTGTTTGTGTTTTGTAAATAAAGCACAGCTGATACTGAAATAATACATTTAACTTAAAATATGTATGTATTAACTAAATGAGATCCAATTTAGTTCCTTGGATGAGCAGGTTATGGGGTGTTGTTTATTTGTTTCCAGATTAAGTGTGCACCTGTAGGGTGAGACACCACCATCCAAAATACTTTTTTTTTTCTCAAATTGTCCATTTTCAGATTTCAAGTTATTTTGTAACTGTTATTACCATACTCTCATAACATGTACAAAATATATATATATAAAAAAAAATTCTATATAGTCTGTCAACTGCAGATCGCATAAATGTATACTTTCTTAACATTTCCAATGTAAAGGTTTGACATGTAGAGAGGAAATTGCCATATACTGTAAGGACTAGCTCTAGAAAACAAGCATTCAAATGATATTTGACTCAAAATGATTCAACTTTTAGAGATGACTGTGTTCATGTGACAAATAGCAATTTCTAAGTTATTATTAAGTAAACTTTTTTTAAACAATTTTTTACCTTTTATTTTACCAGGAAAAATTACTCACTGAGATTAAAATCTCTTTTACAGGAGTGTCCCAACTAATCTTTAACAGCCAGTTTCCTGTATGCCAAGTTATATTCCTTGCCCTTCAAGGTAGTTAGAGCATCATCATTTTACACTGTTTCTTAGATCTCATAGCAAGATTATTTGTTTGTTTCATTTGATTTGTTTGTATATCATTCTCATTTGTGGCAAATGAGCAATTAAAAAGCAAAATCCATCTGATTTATTGTGCTGGAATATGGATTGGCATGATATACAAATAAGCGCATATTTAATGAAAAAATGCTTAATTTGCATATTAAAACATGCAACAATCAAACATTAGAATTGAATAATAAAAAACTTCTATTATTGTTTACTTTCAGTTTAGTTTAATTGTGTTGAGTAAAGTTGAGAAAAAAGCCTCAATTCAATGGTGGTATCACCTTAAGGTCTATTATACGTATAAAACTAGTGTAATTTAATTTAATAGTTTTAGCCATGAATAGCTTATAGCCTTGTGTCACATACAATACTTGCATATTTAATTCAGTGTAACTTGTATATTTAGTAAGTTAAAATGGTTCCTGTAAATTATATCAAAACAAAAAATATAATGAATTTAAATACTGCATGAGACATATGCTATTTATTTACACTATTCTTTTTTATTTTGTATTGTATTTGAGAAATGCTGTGCTATGTCCACTAGAGGGCAAAGCTGGTCTACAATACAATTATGCTGGTGTTGCACATAATTTCCTCAATATTCAAAATGTGTATTATTCAGAAAAATATATGAAATAATTACATTTATTCACAAAATATTGTAAAACCACATAACCACAACATAATAAAACAATACATACAGAATCATTGTACAATTGTTTATTTTGTAAATTGGGAAAGGTCATACATTCAAAAGTGTTTTAAACAAACTGTACATTTTATACATTTGATCAAACAGACTGGTTTCACCATCACATTACATAATGGATTAACCAAATCTCTCCTCCAGAAACATCTTTCAGAAACTCCAAGTAAAAACACTTCACAACAAAAGATATGCAAACAAGGTATTGTATTTTCCACTGGTCAAACAACACAGCAAATGTATATATTTTTTCTACACGTCATCCTACATTGAAAGATGCAGTTTGAGGAAGAGATAAGAGGACATTGGACTTTACATGATTTCAATTCGTTCTTCATGACTGCTTACAGTCTGCATAGTAAATAAAAAAGTGCTACATGACCAATGAGATTCAGAGGGGCACATAATAATACTGAGATTATTGTCCTATATGGAAAATAAAACCATTTCTGTCCTATATGATCAACTCCACAACACATAATAGTCCCTCATTAGGCTAAAACAAACCTTAAAGCTGCATTTTTTTTAAAAAGACAAACAAAACAAAAACGCATTTGCTCTTCCTAGATGAACCCAACTAGCCTTGCTCTGCCTGACTATTGTTCTCAGATCAATTTATTTTTGCTGAGATTACAGTCTGGAAACCCTGTTCGCAACACAGCCAGCTGGCAGACCAATCAGCGTGGGTTAGGGAGATGACGTTGAAGTCAAGCGTGTTTAGAAATGGTGGTAGAGCTAGATGAGGAGATCAAAACAGTTGTAGTAATGCAGATTGGCTCAGCGCTGTACAATAGTTTCGAAATTATGACCTACGCGAAGTAGACTGAGAAAATGACTGCGATCATCTGTGAACACCAAGGCTCGTGGCTTTAGCATGGAGAAGGTCAGAACAAGAATGTCGTGCCAAACCCCTTAGAACTGTATCTGCTACTGTACCTGCTTTGCGATGGCTTCTCAATGTTATCACGGAGCAGTAGCTTGCAAAGGTACAAGATGCAGGCAGGCACTTCAAACCTGTTTCCTTGGCATCAGACAAAGGCTACCTCGCTACATCTCTGTACAAATGCCACACCATCAATCTCTTGTTCAGTGGTGATCTCTCGTACAGGTTTTTCTGCCATGCCGTTCGTCTATTGAACAGTAGGTGTGAGGGTCAAAACAAACAGTTTGCGATGCAGGCTCACCGGCCATTTACTCTTGCGCTGAAACACATGCACACATTCAACTGGTACTCCTCACAAGTGGGCACAGTGGAACATTTACTAGCCCATAGAAGGGGCGGTTTCACCACCACTAACCAACCCTCACTACACTGATCATAATTAATAATCATTTAAGATATACCTCCATTACGAATACAAATTTTGAAATACATTTTGAAGTAAACTACATAGCTTGAGAACTTGAGAAGTAATGGCAATCACATTTGCAGACACGCTCGAAGAATGTTATGGAAAAACAAAGGGGTGGTTGGAAAGACCATCACTCACCTAAACAATATTATTATATTAATTATATCATGTCAAACAACACTGAGGGTTTAATAATGAGGGAGGAAAGATACTGTACAGTCCAATGGTTTAACAAAAGTTCAGTACTCTGTAAAGTTAAAAAAAGAGAAAAGTGCAGTTGTTTTGTAACCACGTCGTGTCGCCCAATACGTCAAAAGTTATCCTATGCAGCTTCACATTAAACTCCCCCCCATGAAGAACACAAACAAACAAACAAACAAAACAACAACAACATAATAAAACAATCTAGTTGAACATGTGCAGCCATTAAGATGGGTCCCGGAGGAACCTGGGTGGAGCAACGGACCGGTTCTGGGGCGTGCCTCTACGTCTCCGTGTAGATGGAGGAGATGTGGCTCAGAGCGCGCTCATAGCTCCCCGCCTGAAAGAAGATGCTCTCCTCTGGGCCAACGGAGGAGGAGAACTGGCATCCTCCCTGGAGCTCCTGGGCCAGGCCGAAGGCTGGGAGCAGGTAGAGAGACAGTGGGTGACGTCTCTCCCTTAGCCGCCTATCGTCATCGCTACTCGTAATTAAAAGAAGGGGTCAGCGACTGTAAGCTAGCTGTCCTGGCTCTGTGAAGGGGAACGCAAACAAAGTGGTGCAGATCGCACCACACAACACTATCCTAGCCTTGGCGGTATGTGCCCAACGCGCGTGTGTGTGTGTGTGTGTGTGTGTGTGTGTGTGTGTGTGTGGGGGGGGGGGGGGGGGGGGG
>JAODUK010020110.1:0-23839 GCA_027564635.1 Typhlichthys eigenmanni
CCTCGATGCAGATGAAGTTTTACTTTTTAAGGAGGAGGAGGAGGAGGATGATGATGATGATGGAGAAACATCCTTCTCCGCTGATGTATGATCTCCTTTTGTCCGGCAGGTCATCATCAACACAAGGGTTTTAAAAGAAATTAAACAGCGAGCTCTGTTTCATATTGTTACGATAGTGGCGTTACTAGCTCATGTTAGCTGACAGGTGGTGCATTAGCATACTAGTCTCCTGCGATCCTCGTAGGGGGCACGTCGACGGCTACTTGAAGTGACCCCTGTGCAGTGCGCACACTTTTAAATGCGTAGGCCTACGTGGACCTGAATGTTGTTTTTTATGAAAAAAATCAAATTTGTTGTAAAATGTACTTTTATAATTAGACCAAAAAAGAAAAACAAAGTGTGTGAATTTAACAAAAATTGCATTCTGTACCGATTTCTGGCAGGGTGTACGTCCGTGGTGAGGCACTCATGGGCCAAGCGGCCATGTTCAAGCACAGGCAGGACGGTGGATGCTACACAATACAGACCATATCTTCTGGATGGCTTCCCTTGATTCTTGGATTGATACATTTTATGCACAATTACACTGTGTGTGTGTGTGTGTGTGTGTGTGTTTTGCTAGCAAAGTAGCAATGTTGTTTTTCCTCATTTACTAGGATGAGATGGTGACCTGGCTGTAATCCCATCTTTCTTCAGCTCTCCAACAGCAGTGCGGTAAAGTTCATGAAGGTTTGTTGCACACATTACAAATAAGTCGCGGTTGCACATTCATCCAAACAACCATCTATATGGGATCAATGATGACACTACGATGGAGATTCCCAGTGTAAGAGGTCAGTGTGAGACTAAGCAACACAGGTTTGAGTTTCGTCTTTGACTCGGCATCTTGCTGAATGTTTATTACCTTTTGTAAGGCACACCGCAACACGTGTCGTTCCTTCATTCAAAACGTAGAGCTCACTCATGCTATCTACATTGGCCAATTGCTACTGTACGGTTAAAATGTGGCCAACATGGATGCCCATTTGTTCTTTACACGTACTATGAACTAGAGAAGCATACTGTATATTGAAAGTACATTGTGACAGTGTTTATTCATCTCCTGTTGTCGAGCTGGGCACTGCCTGTTCTGACAGTGTAAACATGGACTGTTCTTCTGCCAAGATCTGATATGCCTGTCACCAGCTCCTAATGAAAGTAAGCCGTTAATGGTCGTGCGTGGCTCTCTCATTTCCATGTCCAAGCATCGGGAGTGCAGTGTTTGGTTGTGTCCACGGTGATGTTCATAAGTACAGTTATTCAGTGTCTGTCCTTTGATGTTCCCGGCCTTGGATAACGCTAAAGACTGTTTTGACAAACGTGATCATCTGCACAATACAAAGTATTGTATTTATTATATTATTTTATTTGCAAACCAAGAACATGCTCCTCAGTTTCAACTGTAATATGACATTTTTTGAAACACACAATACGTTAGGCTACAAAAAACGGTATACACACAACATACAGTGCATGAAATAAATACATAAGATATTTACCAACCAGAAGTATAGCTATTGTGTCAGTAAATTTTCCATTGCCACCAAAATTAAAAAAAAATTTCCCCCATCGTGTGAACCGTACTAGTAAAAATGTCTAGCTGTATTTTCACCATGTTATTCATCCCTGGAAACATTTACTACATATTTCAGTTTTTGTATAGAGCACATGCCAAAACCTGCAAAGTTTTCAATGCAAAACAGTAAGCGCATTAATTGAAACCATTTGTACAAACCACAAAATGGATTTCTTGTGAAAGCAAGAAAGTCAAAGCAAGTGGTGACAAATCTCTCAAAAGTAAATTTAATGTCAATGAACATGTCAGTGTTAATGTTTACAAGAAAATAGTCAAGATTCCCTGTTGTCAATATACTCTTTATTCTGATGTAAACTAAGTGTCTGATGACTGACTGAACAAAGGCTGTTTTGTTTCTTTATGAGTTTACAGTATCTTTATTACAGTATATATGTATATTACATATACTGTACCAATATCAATGAGGAAGTTACACATTACAGTAATATCACAATGGACAAGTTCCTTCAGTGCCAGATTACAGACATTGAAACAAGAAACTATCTTTCTTGAAAAAGAGATTTTAAGTTATTTTAAAATGTTATATAACATATAGGAATTCTCATTTGAGAATTGAGCCAAATTGATTGAGGAAAACTGTGAAGTTTTTGGTTCTAGGAGGACACAAAGTATACTTTCATTGCATTTCGTTGCATGTTGATGCTTGTAAAACGATCAGTCCATTTTAGAAGCATTTTTGAACCAGACTGATGGAACTCCGCGTGTGTGTGGGCGTGTGTGTGTGTGTGTGTGCACGCCAGTGCTTCCACATGCATTAATTGAAGCAGTTCAGAAGAATCATGAATAAATCTTCTTCGTATTACGCGAGGGGCGCGTTCATAGTGACGTCAGGATCTTGGCACTAGACAAGCCTATAGAGGGTCTATCGCGAAGCGTTTCGCCAGTCGCAATAAAAAGGACGATCCAACGGCGCCCGGCCGCTCGTCGACGCGCAAAGCCACGCGGAGAGGAAAGACTGTTTGTTGCAAGCCAGCCGTTCTTGCTTAACTCCCCCCTACACTCGCCGAAAGAACGCTCGCACCTTATGGGACGAAAGCGCTGCAACGATTGCCAGAGCGGCCGGGAAACCGCGCCGCGGTGTGCGTCATGAAGGAAGCGCGCTTTGCGCGCTATTAAGAAACCTGGGTCTACTATAACGCCTGCGTCGGAGCGACGGGACAATGGGCATGGCGAGCGAGGACCTGTTGGTCACCCTGCAGATACTGCCGGGATTCTTCTCCAACTGTCTCTTCCTGGCCTTCTACGACTCGGTGGTGCTGGTGAAGCGTGTGGTCTCCATGCTCAGCTGCTCGCGGTCAGCCGGCGGCGGCGAGTGGCAGCGCATGCTGACCTCCGCGGGCTTACGGTCCATTTGGAACAGTTTCCTGATGGACGCGTACAAGCAGGTGAGGTCACAATGGCCATTATAACATACATAATAATACCTAGGCGAATTAATTCAAATAGGCCTAAATAAAGGAAATGAATTAACCGTTATATATTTTAAAGAAAGAAAAACATATACTAAAGAACAAAAAATACAGTATATACACTATATATATATATATAATGTATATTACAATTATTTGCTTTGTTTGAGAAATTCCTCACATCTTTATATGAAATAGTTTTAAATCTCAAACTCAACTGTAAAGATAAATGTAAAAAACACACCTAGTGAACCCAATCCATATTGAATTAAATAAAGCAATGTATTTTTATATAGGTTCCAATAGATCTATAGCCAAGCAATCACTTTTGCATACTTAATTCTTCATCCCGAGCCTCACCGAGGGCGGCCCCGCACCGCCAACTCTTGGAGTGAAGCTCATGTGTGGGTATACATGTCTGGATCGCCAAGACTCTCAGATATGAGTATAATCTAAGAAGCAGTGCCCAAATTAAACTATTTTTCAAAGTCAAACCGATTAAAACCCATATTACATATTTGCGTGTGCAAATCTTGCTGTGCACGTTGACACAGATGTAAATGGCAATATTATTTCATGCCAGGCAATATAACATATCATACAACGTCTGATATAGAGCACATTTGCGTTGGTCTAGCCATAGTCTCAGCAGCATGACTTGCAAAAACATCTTATAAAGGCTACACAAATTCCTTTTTTAAAATTAATTACAACACCCTCCGCCTTACCTGTGATGAGTTAGTTGAGAAAGCTTGCCCCAAAATCCCTTAAAATAGATATTCCATGAATAGAAGCATTCAAGAACGTCACACTGACCATTGAGTTATGTTGAATTTCTAAATGAGAGAATAAAAACTTTGGATTTAGAATGTAGATTAGTACATATATTAAGGAAATAATAGCATATATAAACACATATATGTATATTTCTAGTTACATATATGCATGCATAAATAGCACACACATTTCAAAATTTCTGACATTCATAATAAACCCCATACATATTTTGATGTTCACTCACAATGGCTTACACCTTGACACATATGCTCATCAGATGTTGTATTTTGGTCCTATAGTGTAAAAGGGGTTTAGATGCATAATTCCAATAAAGTATTCAATTATATCAATAACATTATGCGAGGTGAAAATGAAAAATATGTTTTTGAACTTGAGCAGTGTCATCCACATGGCATATTTACAAGTGTTTCCTACAGTTAAATGCCAAAATACACCTGTGACACTTAGCATGCTTCATGTATGAGCATACTTTTATGATAAAAACAATGTATTTGGGAGCTAGGGAGCTATAGGAAGAGGTTTTAATGTAGCCCCCAGGTCTCCATGAAATTCCCTCTGAGAAATAATTCCCCTACTTGCTTTATCAGTTTCAATGCTTATGCATAAGAACAAATCCACACACACACACTCTCTCTCTCACTTTGAGTCAATACCGCCTGACACATCAAGTCAATAAGTCAAGTCACATATGTTCATAAATACCACCGTCATTTTTACTCAATCTGCTGTAAACTGGAGTTATATGTTACTTTATAGTGACAAACACATGTATAGCTTCATATGACATTTTTATATTTATCTTCAGTTATTCAAGGTGAGTGACAACAAGCTGTTGTACAACCAGCATCAAACCCAACAATAATTGGTAGTCTCTTGTTTAGATCTGCACCACATGGCGACTGTTTATGTCTCACACCTTCTCAGAACCTTCTTCACCTCAGAGGTGACTGCTGGTACCACTAGCTCCCCCTGCAGTCCTAATATGCAATTTCATTTGCATATTCTAATTAAAAATAGACTACACAAAGGCTGTAATGTCAGCAGAACCACCCCACACCTAAATATAAATAATCTAATAGAGATTAAGATAAAAGCACCACATTCATTACCCATCATAAATACACTGAGAATGGCACTCTTCAATGTGAGATCACTTTCAAATAAGACTTTCATTTTAAATTATCACTCTCAAATTTGTCGCCATTCATAGGATTTTATTCGCAATAATGTATCGGCCCCCAAAACCACCTGGAGGTTTTTTATCTGAACTTTGAGAGTTTTTATCTTAAATTATGAGTTTAGAGTTTTTATCCACTCGTTTTAAATTATGAGTTCAGAGTTTTCATCCACTCTTGTTTTAAATTATGAGTTCAGAGTTTGTATCCACTCTTGTTTAAAATTATGAGTTCTTCTTTGTGGTGATTTTAATATCCATGTTGATGAATATGGATTTAGCTTCCTAACACTGGCTCCCGGTATGTTTCAGGATAGATTTTAAAATGTTATTCATGACTTTTAAAGCTCTCCATGGCCTCTCTCCGGGTTATATCTGTGACCTGCTAGTCCAAAATGCACCAGCACGTACCTCGAGGTCCTCAGGCAGACTTATAACATAAGGGGAGAGAGCGTTTGCTCAGGGCCTCGAGACTTCGGAACAGCCTGCCCAGATTGGTCAGATGAATCTGTGAACTCTTTTAAGTACCTTCTTAAAAAATACTTTTATAAGAGAGCCTTCCCTGATTTTATTTTATTATTATTATTATGATTTTTAACTATACTTTGCCAGTTTTTAAAAATGTTTATTTTATTATTTATATTTGAATTTGCCCTTGTGAAAGCACTTTGTATATTTGAAAAGTGCTCTATAAATAAATCTTATTATTATAATTATAATAATTATTATTATTATTAATAATAATAATCTGTCCTACAGTGTGTAATGGTGGTTAAGGGTTACAGTGTTAAGGTGATGTGTAATGGTGGTTAAGGGATACAGTGTTAAGGTGATGTGTAATGGTGGTTAAGGGTAACAGTGTTAAGGTGATGTGTAATGTGGTTAAGGGATACAGTGTTAAGGTGATGTGTAACGGTGGTTAAGGGTAACAGTGTTAAGGTGATGTGTAATGGTGGTTAAGGGTAACAGTGTTAAGGTGATGTGTAATGGTGGTTAAAGGTTACAGTGTTAAGGTGATGTGTAACAATGTCATTCTTCTCCTCCTCCTCCTCCTCTCCCAGGTGAAGCTTGGCAGCGAGGCGCCCAACTCCACCGTGGTCAAGGTGTCCACCGGGCTCTGGCACAGCCCGCCACCCCCCCCGGGGCCCCTGCCTCCTCACCGTCGGAAGGACGAGTGCCGCCTCCTGGACTTCGAGTCATCGGGTCGCCCCCTGGTGGTCAACTTCGGCTCCGCCACCTGACCCCCATTCCTCAGCCACCTGGCGGCCTTCGGGCGGCTGGTGGAGGACTTCTGCGACGTGGCCGACTTCCTGCTGGTGTACATTGACGAGGCGCACCCGTCCGACGGCTGGGTGGCGCCCCCTATGGGCCCCTACACCTTCAGTGTGCGCCGACACCAGAGCCTGGGGGAGCGGGTGGGCGCGGCCTGCACTCTGCGCGAGCACTTCTCCCTGCCACCGCAGTGCCACCTGGTGGCCGACAGCATGGACAACAACGCCAACGTGGCATACGGCGTGGCCAACGAGCGCGTGTGCATCGTGCAGCGCAGGAAGATCGCCTACCTGGGGGGCAAGGGGCCCTTCTTCTACCACCTGAAGGGTGTCCGGCTCTGGCTGGAGCGCAGCTACGGCAAGCGCTAAGGCTCAGGCTATGGCTAGCGCTAAGGCCCAGGCTACGGCAAGCGCTAAGGCTCAAGCTACGGCAAGCGCTAAGGCCCAAGCTACGGCTAGAGTTAAGGCCCAGGCTACGGCTAGTGTTAAGGCCCAAGCTACGGCAAGCGCTAAGGCCCAAGCTACGGCAAGCGCTATGGCTCAGGCTACGGCTAGCGCTAAGGCTCAGGCTACGGCTAGCGCTAAGGTTCAGGCTACGGCAAGCGCTAAGGCCCAAGCTACGGCTAGCGCTAAGGCCCAGGCTAGCCCTAGCAATCAGGCTACGGATACTGCTACCACCCAGGCTATGGCTAGCGCTAAAGCCCAGGCTACGGCTAGCCCTAGCACCCAGCCTAGTGAGGCTCAGACTGCAGGGATTTGCCTACAGCCCACTTCCACAACTGTGCAAGGACTCTATTTGTGCGTCGGGTGGACATTCCACACACACACACTAGCAGCGAGATGCTGTGATAAGACGCTAACACACAGAAGCACACTAACGGCAGCCAGTGTTAATAATTGATTGCGTATGTGTGCTTCATATACGCTTGCATTCCCTTTGATATTTTCTTCAAGCATTATCATCTATGATGAAAGTCTATGTAAGTTGTGAAAGCAGAGAATACCAAATTATTAACCAGCGAAAATACCCAGTTATATATTAAATATATGAAGGAAATTAATTTATTTTTATAGAGTTTTATTTTATTATTATCAGTGGTGCTGATATGACAGTTTATGCACTTTCTGTGAAATCCCGATTCGTAACTTTTTGTTCTGTGTCATACTCTTCTCAAGGCTTAACGGAACATCTGGTCATCATCACACAGCGCTTATGAGTCAACACTGACACAGTTTAAGCAATAAGAAGCTAATATCGCATATAACAATATTAAATACTGTAGGTTTTATATACTCGTATCACATTTGCTGCCAATTTGTATACAATCCATAATGCATCTAAAGCCTGAATTTAACAACAGTGCCATTTTTCCACTGAACAATGTCACCAGCAGACAGTAGGTGAAAACACAACAATCCCTTCGTTTCTATTCGGTTTAAAGACTGTATGCATGATGAAGAAAGCTCAAATGACCTGACTTTGTATTTGTTGTACATCATAATGCTCTTCAACAGACTACAGTTTTAAGCCTGCTGCCAGACCAAAAGCAACAAACGCTCTGTTGCTGTAATGTTAAATACATAATGTGTTAATATACGTTTAATATATCACAAGATACAGGCAGGGCAACCTTATTTGCTTTTGAACGTTAATAACAATACAATAAAATCAGGCTCCAAGCAAGTGTGCAACTAAACATTTTATCTACGAAACATTTCATCATCGTCATTGGGTTATTGCTTTGAGAACTGAGTGTTTACTTATCTGGGATACATTTATTTATACTCAGTAATGTTTTGCACTCTTTTCCGTAATCTTGAGTCCTATTTCTATGTACAGAAAATGCTCTGCACTGTTAATAATTATGGCACATTTCAGGTATAACCTGTTGTCATGACAATGACATAACATTATTTCTTTAGTTGTGTATGTATCAAAGGTTACACACAAGGCTGACACACAAGCCACACCACAGACAGGGTTCTAACTGTGATCCATCTCAAGATGTGCATGTGGTGTGTTTAAATCAGAAGTAATTAGCGCTGAGATTGTTATGCCGAGTTTACACCAAACAGCAGCTGAACAAAAATCATGGAGGCTATGCTATTTATCCTGGGCAGCTTATGGGCACCTTCTTAATTTGCAGCAAGAGTTGCCCACATTTTAAATCTAAATGATTAAACAAAGATACAAACATGGCGTCTGGTGTTTGCAGGAGGTTCAGTCTTTGGTGTAAAGCCAGCGTGACAAGTGGTGACCTAGGAGGAGTGTGGAGAAGATCTCTACGCTGTCAGAAATGGCAGTCTGTGCTGCTCACAGATGGTTTGTTCTGGGCGACATGGCGAGGGTGTACCGATGAAAACCTTGGACGAAAGGGTTCCCAGCTCTGTCTCTGGTTGGATAGCTACGCACACCACGCTCATGAAGAACGCAGAACCAACACATCTGTCATTGTGGAACCTTTGAGTTACTGATATGGCCTTTATCTTGTTTTATTCATGTATCGTATTGTTTCATTACCTACTGCAATGTGTTGCTTTCTCTAATGTCAAAGAGAGAAATCATGGGAAAAAAAATAAAGTTGAATGTTTACCTATGATGCTGTGATCTCTGCCTCAATATCATCTATGGCGATCTGCCTGTCTGTCTGCCTGTCTGTCTGTAGGTTGACCTGACTGTCTGTCTGGCTGTCTGTATGTTGACCTGTTTGTCTGTCTGTCTGTCTGTATGTTGACCTGTCTGTCTGCCTGCCTGTCTGTCTGTCTGTCTGCCTGTCTGTTGACCTGTCTGTCTGTGTGCCTGTCTGTCTATCTGTCTGTCTGCCTGCCTGCATGTATGGTGACCTGTCTGCCTGCCTGCCTGTCTGTCTGTCAGCGCTGTCAACGCTACGTGAACATGATTTCCAGACTGTTCTCTCAGCGAACACATTTTACCTGAGAGCAATAGTCGGGCGGAGCCAGGCTATCACTGTACAGCAGTCACAGCCTTAGCCTACACCCATTCTTGGTGCTTCTTCTACGAGCGTCCCCCCCCACACCTCCTGCTTTCATGCTGTCTGACTGATAAATGTCATGGGGTTGTCTTTGATGCCTACTCTATTCTGCACTGGCAGCTCCCAGATCAGAGCCATACCGCCAAATACAACTAACTGTAAGGTAATATTCACTGTGACTATGGTGGTCCTGACTGGAATATCGTTCTGGTGGGAACTTGAGGAGTGCGATTGGACGTACTGTGCACACACACCTCATTATAGCATGAGTGGTGCACGGTTTGCCCTGGGACTCTTCTGATCACACCAAGTTCCTGCAGGGACTCGTATAAACACAGATCTGTCCACACCCTAAAGGTGGAGTCAGTGATGGCAAGCTAAGACACGTTTTGTCAAATTCAGCGAATATATCCTCACTGTGCACGTGTAGCTGCCCGTTCTGTGTGCGCGCTGTGTTCTGGTGTTTCTCCACAGCGCTGGCTCTGTATATGGGAACCCAAACACAGTGGTGCAGGCAACAACACCATCCCCATCTTGGCAACGTGTGCCCACTGTGTTGGGGAGTGGAGCTTCTGAGGGAGCAGCCTATGGCGTTGCAGAGAGAGCTCTCTGGGAACGCCAGAACATGATTCACACGTGGTCTGCACTGTAGGGAGGCCACAGCAGTCCGCTAAAGACACCTGATGTGGTACAATGTGAGACAACAGGATGAAGGGAGGGACTGTCTAGGAACCAAACACACAAATAGGGCACTTGTGTGTGTGTGTGTGTGTGTGTGTGACGATCTGTACAGAATCACAAGGTGACCAGCTTCATCCTATCCTATCCTCAGACCTTTGTTTAGCCGCCGGTGACCTAGTTTCCTCTCCCTCACATACCAGCACACACACACACACACACACACACACACACACACTGCTCTGGGCACCAGCATAACAGCGTGTCATTCTTCACATACGGGTCCACATCAGTCGAAGTAGCATGCTGTACGCTTGGGGTTTCCTTAGCACACATCTGACCAATAGAGACTGTCAGAGCTTGGGCCAGCATAGATGTCCAGATGTCTATCTGGTCTTCAACAGAACACCAGATAGTGCTGTCTTCTAGACAAATTAAAACAAGGTTACGTCGGGAAACAGGGCAGATCATTGTGATGCTAAATGAGTCTGTGAATAGAGTAAACACTGACTATCTGTCCCAGATTCTGCACAGTGCACTCAGATATATTCCATCCTAAATCACGTTAATCTGTGTTTTAAAATAGCATATTAGAACAGAAAATTAAGGGATTTAAAATATTCTCAATTCTGTGACTGCAATTGTCGATCACAGACAGGCCAATATCCATGATTTAATAGCAGACTAAATGCTGATAAAACAGCTCAACTAAGAAAAATTATTTAAAAAAATATTAAAAATCTGCTTCAACCTCAAACACCCCCCACATATTAGATACATTTTGCAAAAAAAATAAAAAAAAATAAAGAAATGATATCGCCCTTCTATTAATCCAGAACTGTCCTTTTTGCTGTGACCCAAAATAAAAATTTGAATAGGAAATAAAATATAACTTCCTTCCTAACTTATTCGTGTTCTTTATTTGCAGCGATAAGCTATAACAAAAAGTTATCAACAATTTAATGTTACAGTCCAGCCCACTGGAGTTTATGTTGTGGCAGCACATTTATACCGTGTTGTCTCAACCAGTGATTTGAGGCTAAATGAAGCAGGTATTTCATTCCCCCTCAAATAGCAGAGAAACACTGACAGAGAAAAACTGTATATGCATTATATTGTATAATATTATGTATATGTATAATATTATAATAATATGTATAATTGCACAACAAGTATACACATGGGAGCAGGGTTTGGAAATGGGATGCGGTTGTGGCAGTTTGAGTCCATCAACACAAATACCCCCAATGCCAGAGAAGAGCACATTTATCTAGTTAACGGTTATAAACATTTACTCATTAACAATTCAGACACTTTAACATCAGTTATGAGTTTATGTATAAAGAATATAAAGACAGACAAAGTTAGGGCTTGTTAGAAATATTACCAAGCAATAGGTCAAATTGGCTTTACACAAGCTAGAATTGGCCATTGACCAACATTGCCTTCAAAATGTGATTTAAATGACGTTTTGCAACTATTACTATCCATTCTAACATTTTAAAGTGTACATGGTTTCATCATTGTCCGTAATAAATACCTTAACAACCCAATGATGAAGTGAAAGTAAAGCCACTCTAATTGTGATTGGACAAAATGTCAAGCATGGGCATATTGGTATGCACTATGTGAATGTACATTTGTCTTTTCAGGTGATTCATTCATCCACCAGACCACCAGCGTGGGACCATTTCAACCACAGCTGTTGTTGTTCCACTCTGCTGAGAGACGTAGCCTTTTGTATGTCAGCATCCCTTGAGCTCAGCCTTGTGCTGCTACCAGCACAATGACTCTGTGTCCGCTGGCTGCGTACACACCATTATGCAGATCGAGGTCTGCCAGAAACCTGCAGGCCTCATTTCCTGTGCTGAGGCAAGAGCAGGATGGAACTGAACACTGAAGGTCGTAACATTTCAGTTTTGGGTTGACTCACCCCCCCCTTCCCTTTCCAATGTCTATTAGTTATTGTAAAAGCTTTACTATAAGTTAATGTCTAAAATATGATTCCTGCATTATGTGCAAGCTAAGATTTGACTCTCAGTAGGTTAGCTTCTATTAGCATTAGCATGACACTAAATGCAGTATGACTGGCCTCATGACATTATAGCTTTTATAACCACACACACAGTGTTAGATATTAAAACATAATTTGTCCTCCATGCCTCTTGATGGACATCTGATGTAACAGATTATTGTATAGTTGGAATAGTCTGTAAATCTAATCAATACTGACAAGGTATTGACCTTGACCTCATTATCTTATCTTTCCTCATAGCTGTCATTCTCACCTACCGCTATTAATATGTAGTGATTAATATGTAGTGTTTGTTTGACATACGTATACTGTATTTGAATATATATTGTAAGTATGGTTGAAAAAGTACATTCTACAAACAAAGCCAGTCTATTTGGAGGCTGGCATGTTTATGACAAAATACACGTGAATGTCAAATTACTACAACTGCCGAGATTCTAGTTTAGTATCGCAAACAATGTTAATTCATGTCAACTATATTGAGATTAGATAAGCTTGAGTCAAGGGTTTACCAGAAGTTAACAGATATTGAAGAAGTGCAGAAGAAAAAAGCAAACACCAACACCTTTTTATAGAGGTTTTTATGGCTCTACAGCAGGCAAATAAAGGGGAGCTCTGTTACTAGCAGTGAAATTGGACTTTGTGTGGTTTAACCAGTTCCGTCCTGAACCCCCTCTTACTGTAACTCAGCACTGAATCTGAAGCATTTAGGATTATCATCAGATAACTTTGGCATTGTCACACAGGCCAAGAAGAGCTGGGAAAGATGTAAACACAAACTAGATGAATAGTGTAACTAGACAAATTAGAAGATGACCTTTGACCCACAGCCATGACAATACTGGCCAACTGCAGCTGTGCAGTTAGTGTGATGCTGCTTTAAGCATAGTGGTGATTTAGTCGACGAGGGACGTCATCTTGACACAAACGGTTCTTCTGAGTAGCTGGCGTACTTCGCATGACTCCTGCTGCTTCCAACAGCCTGCTCCAGCCATGGAAGTAGAGGCAGATGACGGAACAATGCCTTCAATATTTGTTTCTCACTTGTTTATAAACCCAGTATGAGTGGGTTCAACTCAGAGCTGGGGGGTCTTACTGTGTGTGCGCTACAGCTACCCACTGTGTGTGCCTGTTTAACCATAGACCGTATAAACAAATGGACAAGCCCTCTGTGCCGTCACCCATAGGTTTTCTGAAGGTTGCGTTGGAAGCACGAGATGGGCTGGCTCTGGCCCTCGCCATCTTTGCAGTGCCTGACTCCTCCTGTACCTCCCTGATATCCGTTATAATGGGATGCATGTACAGGATAATGTCACTGATGAGCAACATCAACATAAAGTTGACATGAAAGAGGATACAAATTATAGAGCTCAATGTCGTAGGGTGTAGGGCAACAGTGGTGCAATGGGTTTGATCCCGGCTAACCCCTCACTATGTGTGGAGGTGTCCCTGAGCAAGACCCCTGACCCTTACTGCTCCTGGTGGTCAGGTCGCACCTTGCATGGCGGACATCGCCATCAGTGTGTGAATGTGCGTGTGAATGGGTGAATGTGAGGCAGAACTGTACAGCGCTTTGAGTGTCCAGAAGGTTAGGAAAGCGTCGTATAAATGCAGTCCATTTAAACATGTTTATCTCTTCTGTAAAGATGTACTTTTTGTATCCAGCCTCAAGTGGCCATTCGGGGAATTGCATACTTTGGCACTTCTGTGTTGGATTAATTTCTCAAGTGACAGAGGTTGCTTGGCAACATGACTAAAGATGGTGTCGGGGGCAGGACCCAACAGAACTGACTGTTACTCTGCACACTCCTGAGGCGAATTAGTTAGTTGGTGAATTAGTTAGACTAGTCAATGTCTTACTTGGAGATACTCTCGTCTTAGCAGTTTACAGTTTAGTGGAACATTTGTGTAGTGACATTAGTATTGCTGGTGAAGGCAATTGATTTGCCACGCATGCGATAAGTCATGCTATATCATGCTGAGATCTGCCAGCCCACTTCTGTTCCTCTGGCTTCATGAAATACCCAGCAGGCAGACTCTGACACGGTCGTAATGTAAAATTACTGATGGACGCCACGGCGAAGAGAAATCATATCAAGATGGCCGACTGTGAGGAAAAAGGATATTACTCTGACTGATGGATACTTCACGTGGAGTTCATTTGATGTTTATGTAGACTAACTAAATCCAAATGTGTTCTTGCCGTGTTTGGAAAATGCCAGAATGAAAAACGGGAACATAATGATTGTGTTACATAGTGCACAGGTTATTTTGTCACCACATGAAGACAGGGCTGCAGTCCAAAGCTGCTAAGTGACTCTTAAGTGAAGAGTGAAAAGAAAGAAAGAGAGAGAGAGAGAGAGAGAGATGGGGGTGGTGCTTATATGCTTCCACAACATGCACATTCACACACCAGCCTTTGTAGCAGCAGACATCTAAACCATACATGGAAACTGAGGGATGCGGGGTGTTGTGACGGCCCGGCCTTGTTTTAACAGGCCTGTGATTGTTTTCTCCCTATTGGCTGGATGAAAGGACCTAATTAGTTACTGCAGAGGAGCTTATATAGGTGTGTTGCAGCACACCTCTCTGTGACCCTCTTGACACCACACATGCCCTTTGTTGTTTGATTCCTTTCTTAGTTTGGTTAGCATGCAACACGCACCACATATATTCAGTACACACACCTACAGACATTCACACCTCACTGTACGATATTCTGTTTACTGTATGTTAGTGTGGAAATTTGGGTTATGCTTAGTTTACGGCCCTTGAGCCAGGGCGTAACAGGAAAGACCAAAGCATATGTAATAGCCAATAAAGTTTCTGATTGGTGGCAAACACATCACACCCACTGGTGTTCCAGTAATAACCTTATAGATGCCTTCAGTCTCCTCTCCCTTAAAGGTATAGTCAGCTATTGTAAGCTAAATGCAAGCTAATACACTTCACTAAATATCTCCTCTTATTTCGCTATCTTACCGTTCTTTGTGTTGAGAAAAAAATCTGATACGTCTACACAGCCCTGGCTCCGTAAATAGGAACACAGACAAAGTGGCGAACACCGCTCGTATCAACAAAGCCGTAGTACTACGCCTTGCTACCCAATGCATTTTGACGTGTGACACGCTGCGGAGTGATTGTTTTGATTTAGTTAGCAAGAATGACTGACTGACCCTACCTTTAATCAATACAGTATACCAGCAACCACAGTGTAGGATGTAGGTGAGGTTTAGTACATTCACCAACACCTGGTTCCTTCACAGTGCAGACATATTCCATTTCTCAAGCCTCTGCATGATCCTAAACATTACAGCAGAGGGCGCCACTGTATCACCGTTAAACACCTCTGATACTGAGCATGGCAAGAAGGATTTGTGACTGAGGATGCTAGGCTATAGTTCTATAATAATCACATACCCCTTTACAGAAAGTGGCTAAGATACAGCTAAAGTAAACATTCCTTTAGTGTGTGTGTAGGTGATTAACACACACACAATCATATGAACGCCAACAATCTCAAGTAATGTAAATGGCCTAACACAGATTAATGAAGGTGGCTGTGTGTGTGTGTGTGTGCGCTAGGGGACATCTTTCACCCTCATTCACAGAAACAGGAAGCGTATGTGTGTATATATAATATTATATATATATATACAAACACACACACATACCATAAGGGCCAGCAAGACTTCTCTGCTGGCCTAAACAGAATCGCTGACTTGCATTTCAATTTTTTTATCTTGGTGCGGTGTTTCAAGTAGTGTATGTTTACGTTAGAGCTTTTATCCAATCATATTTTATCCTTCATGTGTTGCCATGTAAAATAAATCTACCATGAGTCCTTCAGAACCGATAGTGCTGTAACAACGTAAACGGAAATGAAACTGTTGCTTAGGGTTGTTGTCGTTTTGCTATCTTACTTATACGCCTGCTAGATTAATTATTGGTTAATTATAGCGACCTCCAAAAACACAACAAAAAGGTAAAAAAGTAAATATTGAAAAGACGGTGTGATCTACTGTGTAATATAGTTCTTGCTACATAAGATACCGGTCTGTGATGCAACACCCAGTTACATTGTGTTAATATATAACATTTGATGGTTTTTGTGGCATCATAATAATGGTATTAAAACGTGGATTGATTCAGGTAGGACAGCACTGAAGGCCTGGGTGTAAAATGCTGAGCCGCCCACCACTGATACATATACAGTATATCGCTGATATACTAATGTCGTATGGCCCTCTCTCCTTCTTCACTTAATTTATATACAGTATATATACACACACACACCTTTATCATGCACGTGGTAAACATTCTGTACAACATAGTCTTTAATTAAAGAGAGCGAAGAGGCATGGGGCCTGAAACATCTTCCCCGAGAACAAGATGTAAGATGTGTACATGGCTGAGATACCAATAGCTAGCAATAGTGTGTGCCAAGGTCCCTGAAGACTATTTAGTTTACCCTAAAATACAGTACAGGGTGCAACAAAAAATATTTATTGCAAATCCCTTAACCTGAGAAAAACACTTAAATATGTCAGATGGATAAACGTTTTTTTTCTCTTATTAGATAGGATCGTGAAGAAAAACAGGGAATGACCACATGCTGGTTCGAACCCAGGGCTCCCATAGCATTGAGACCCATATAGGCAGAGTTGCTGCATACGCCACCCAGTCGAAGTCTCTATCTGACACGTAACTTAGTTTCTTGGGTTGCATTTATTAGTAAGTTATGTTTAGGTAACACACAGTGTATTATCACACACGCACACACACAGCGTATTATCACACACGCACAGTGTATTATCTCTCACTCACACACAGTGCATTATCTCACACACACACAGGACTCCATTACACCACTATATATTTACATAGACAATAGTTATCTGCTGAGATATATATATATATATATATATATCACACCTTTTAAGACATTTTAACATTTTGTTTAGAGAGCCACCTGGAGGGCTAAGAGGGTACTGCAGCTCTATTCAGAGTGGAAAGGGACACACGATTCTTCTTCTGCTCACAGAACACAATGCCTGTATGGAGGCATACAACTTTCTCTCCACACTTAAACAACCTCTCACTCACCAACAGTGAAACCTTTGAATCAGCTCCGCCCGTTACGAACTAGGGGGGGGGGGGGATGTTAATGAACCTTCTCTTCATCTGTCGATGGTGCTCAATGAGCCAGCCAGCCATGTAATGAGATGGTCATTTGAATTCTTACATCTGGTGAGACAGACATGAAGGAGAGGTGGAGAGATGGGGGAGAGAGAGAGATGGGAGGGAGAGATAGGGGAGGGAGAGAGATGGGAGGGAGAGATAGGGGAGGGAGAGAGAGAGAGATAGGGGAGAGAGAGAGAGGAGGAGGGGGAGCAGAGAGGAGCTTAGTCCAAGCAGAAGGTGGAATCACATGTTTTGCTTGTGATTTGCATCTGTATGGTCCCACTCTTCTGTGGTCCAACTCTGCTGTTCCTGGTCGTTGTGAAGCACACACCAATGTGAAGAGGCCGTGAGGGAGAGAGGCAGCGTCTAGCGCTCACGTCAAAACAGACTGCTGGCTGTAGACCCAACAGGTAATCTGCACACTGGCGTAAGACACAGTCATGGTGACAAGATTCCTGTCTTGTCCCATTTCCCCTGAATGCACAGGCAATATTGGACCCTAAACGGAAGCAGTTTAGTTGAAAGGAGTACCCTGTTGTGTTTGGAGCCCGTCTGGAAGGAATGCCAAGTGGCAAACCTTTGCCGTGGTTCTAACAAGGATGTCTTGGCCACACTGACGATGATATACAACCATTTGATGTCCTTAACATGAAATACACAGAAACACAAAGGAGCATTCTTCCAAAACACATCACACAACGATAGCAGAATAACAACTGTTCTCATGGTGATCAAAATAATATTGGATAGCTAAGGTGGTTCAGTCGTATAAGTATAGCCAATTTACAAAGCTTAGCTTTGCCATAATACAGATATGACAATGCATTTAGTTAGAAAGGATGGAAGCAATTGCACAATGCTACGCTGTAGTCTAAAACAACACACACATTTCCAATGGCAGATGTTATGAAATGTATTTGTGTAGGGCCTGCATACATGCACTTAACTGTCCAAGCACGGGATGTGTGGACATCCTAAATAACATCTCACCTGAAAGGAAGGCGCTGAAGCTTAAAGAAGCTCAAGGGCTAAGGCAGCAGTTGCCTGTGAGATTTCAGAATACAATCCGTAAAGTTCATACAGTACACCTCCACAAAACGAACACGTTCTTTAATAAATAGCTAACCCCCTGAGGCAACTTCATATCTGGGAGAAGATCAAACATGGGCTTTCCCTGGTAATTGCTATTTGGCTTTAGAGTGCTTATGGCATTTATCTGCATGTAATTCATGTATTCACAATGAAATACAATACTTTAATACTATTACATTATTTTGTCAAGTAGATCATCTAATGAACAATAACCCATTGTAGTGGGAAAAGAGACCTGGAGACAATACAGCCCCCCTACCTTTCTACGGACTTGAGCACTGAGCAAATGTGCTGCCATAGTGAATCAATACAATCAATCAAGCAGCTTATTCAGCTTGCCATTGGAATGGATGGGACAGCCGCTTATGGTTTACTTCAGGCAGATTGAAACAGTATATGTATCCCCATGGGAAATTAGTTTTTTAATTATAATACAAGGAAGTAAAATATTATCAAATAGATTTAATGTTTTTTAGCACAAATATACTGCAATTATACCAAGTTAGGTATACTACAGTAATATATTATACGTGTGTGTAGCTATTCATTAAGAAATCAATGTGTGGTGCAGATGTTAGTATTTGCCGATGTAAAGGATTAGCAACTAATTGTAAATAGGAACATAAAGTGGCATACACCGTCCACAACAACAAAGCCACAGTGCTTTGCTTTACAATGTGTTTCAACGTGTGAAACAGCGCTGCGGCGGGACTGTTTTCATTTGCACTTGAAGTTGGAAGATAAACGCGTTAAATGTCAAATGTTCAGACATTGTTCGCTTTTTCACGTTGCGCTTGGTGTAAAAGGGCCTTTACCCTGCCTTTTATTCTCAAACATACAGTACAGTTTTGTTATGCAGTCCCCCCTTGGTGTGTGCACATAAATAAACTCACACACTGTATATATAAACAGAAAACATCTATAGAATAATATAAACAGTAAGACCAGAGAAACTGATGCAGTGGTGTCTTCATTTGTATCATCCATCCATCCACCTTCACCCGCTTATCCGGAGTCGGCTCGCAGGGGCAGCAGTTCCAGCAAGGGACCCCAAACTTCCCTTTCCCGAGCCACATTAGCACGATCTGACTGGGGGATCCAGAGACTTTTCCAGGCCAGTGTGGAGATGTAATCTCTCCACCTAGTCCTGGGTGTTCCCCGAGGCCTCCTCCCAGCCGGACATGCCTGGAACAACTCCCAAGGGAGGTGCCCAGGGGGCATCCTTACTGACCGGGACAGAGGAACGAAAATTGCCCGGTAGATCGAGAGCTTTGCCTTCCGGCTCAGCTTTCTTTTTGTCACAATGGTGCGGTAAAGTGATTGTAATACCGCCCCCACTGCTCCGATTCTCCAGCCAATCTCCAGCTCCAATGTCCCCTCACTCGCAAACAAGACCCAGAGGTACTTGAACTTCTTCACGTTGAGTAAGGACTCATTCTCTACCCGGAGTAGGCACTCCATCGGTTTCCTGCTGAGAACCATGGCCTTAGATGGTTCATCCCAGACGCTTCACACTCGGCTGCGAACCAATCCAGTCAGTGCTGAAAGTCACAAACCAGTGATGCCATCAGGACCACATCATCTGCAAAAAGCAGCGATGAGATCCCAAGGCCACCGAACAGCAACCCCTCCCCACAACGACTACGCCTTGATATCCTGTCCATGAATATCACAAACAGAATTAGTGACAAAACGCAGCCCTGGGGAAGCCCAACCCCCACCTGAAACGAGTCCAACTTAATGCCGGAAATATGTAGGCAGCTCTCGCTTTGGGAAAACAGCGATTGGATTGCCCTTAAAAGGGACCCCCTCACCCCATACTCTTACAGTATCTCCCAGGGTACCCGGTCATACACCTTCTCCAGAGCCACAAAACACATGTAGGCCGGAAGGGTGTACTCCCAGGCCCCTTCCAGGATCCTTGCAAGAGTAAAGAGCTGGTCCATTGTTCCACGACCAGGACGGAATCCGCATTGTTGTTCTTCAATCTGAGGTTCGACAATCGGCCGAACCCTCCTCTCCAGGACCCTAGAGTAGACTACCAGGGAGGCTGAGTAGTGTGATACCCCTGTAGTTGGCACACACTCCCTGGTCCTCCTTTTTGAAGACGGGAACCACCACACCAGTCTGCCAATTCCTTTGGCATTGTCCAAAGCTTCCACATGATGTTGAAGAGGTGTGTCATCCTAAACATGCCCTCCACATCCAAAGATTTTAGCATTTCTGGAGGGATCTCATCAATCCCCGGGGCTTTGCCACTGTGGAGTTATTTGACAACCTTAGTGACCTCCCCTAGGGAAATTGATGATCCCCCATCAGCCTCCAGCTCTGTCTCTATCATACAAGAACACAACACAGCACACGACGTCAGTGTGTTATCGTTAAGCTAAGTGCTACAAGAACACAATACAGCATATGACTTCAGTGTTTTGTCGTTAAGCTAAGTGCTACAAGAACACAACACAGCACATGACTTCAGTGTGTTGTCGTTAAGCTAAGTGCAGTGTGCGCCATGAGGAATACAAGGAGCCATTACGGTTACAGGCTTCAGGCACCGCTCCTTCAGTGGAATCAAAGAGCCTTCAAAGGACACTGCTGTCATGACAGGAGCCCACAGAGGCATGCTGGTATTTCTCACTGGCAGAAGGAGAGTCGGGCTGGATGGCCCAAGTCCGCTGCGCGGAGGCTGGTGCTGGGCAATGGTAACTAGGTGACTGGGCGATGGTAGCTGGGCACCAGTATTATTACTTTTTTTCAGTAACTAGTATTGTAACTAATTACTATTTCCAAAACAGTAATAATATTACAATAACTAACCCAAGTAATGCTGCATTACTGCGTTACAAGAACAAGCTCTCTGGTCCTAGCAAACCTAGGGTAGGCTAATTGAACCAACCTGTCAATCATCTGGTTTGAGAGGCTGCAATGTTTTCACTTTGGCTGATGGTTGACTCCTAAGGTTCATTAATGTTCCAATAAAGAGGATTCACTTATACAATGAGCTCATTATTAAGAAGGGGTGAGGCAGGGTTGTGATTGTGAAAGTAACATAGTAATGTAACTCGTAATGTAAATAATTACTTTTAATACCCAGTAATAAGTAATATTTTTACATTTTGAAGGAGTAATAAGTAACTAAAAACTTCCTGAGTAACTTGCCTAACACTGCTGGCATTTATCTGCTTACTGGCGCTGGTTTGGGTTTTAAATGCACCCATCGCCCACTGTGGGTGCTTACAACCTACAGGGTACACTGTGGGTCTCATAGGGTACGCCTCACAGTGTACCCTGTGGGCGCGAATCCAACAAAGACAATACAAGTCAAAGAGAGCACACACAGGATGGAATACAATATTTACATGCATGGGCAGGCATCCCAATATAATAGATCATTAATATGATACACATATAAGATATATATAACCTTTAGATAAGCACAATGTTAAATTGCAGTAAATTAACACAAACTAAAAAAAAAAAAAATGTATTCAAAGTATACATGCACCCCCCGACACACAAACAAGTAACATGACAGCCATTCTTAAAGGCCTTGACTGCTTAATCAACACAAGCTGTTCTGTTAACTTGTAATGAGCGGTTCCCACCATTCAACAAAAGATGGATTACACAACAATTGTGCAGCTGGATTAGACAGACTGTTACTATAGAATCAATCAAAATGCAACACTATAATTTAGGACACAAAAAGAAAGACGTGAGTATATATGTATTTTTTTATTTCTAAGCCATTTGCTGAAAAAAAAAATGAAAATGTTATCAAGAAAATAAAGTGTAAATGTTAAGTAACAAAAAAAAAGTACAACTGCAAATTAAAAAGTAAAGTACTGTCTTGACAATGGCAATCAAAATATAAGACAAAAAATAAACAAAAATAAATCAAATAAAAAATAAGTATGTATTAAAATATGGCGGGACGATGATTTGCAGTGCTTTGTCCCACACAAATCACATTTCAGCTCATGCATACTGCATCCCCGAGCCAGTGCACTTGCTTGTCTGTCCCGCTTGGCTTTGACTTTATTAGCTTTCAGATTGACATTGACATGACAGGACCAACCCAGGACAAGAGAGCCAGATTATTAACGCTCAAGTAGTCACATATCCATGTCACTTCGGTAACATCTGACTTGATCTAGGGTAACAATAGAGTTGTATCCTTTCCTTACAAAATAATTATACTTTTATCCACACTCTGATTAAAGTCTCTCTCCATGTGAGTTAACAGTTATAGATTTCATCATGAAACACACTGATTGATAAACCATATGCTCAGTATGTACAATAGAGGTACTAAAAAATTACAACTGTCATGGTATATGTACAATATCCTAACTACAAAGTACAACGGCTAGTATGTAACAAAATATGTAAACAGATTTTGTTGTTTGACTGTGACAGCAGATATTTCACAGATTTCACATTAGATTTATTTCTGTATAGACATCTGGTAACAGTTTTATAGTACTGCATCTGTCACCTTGTGACAGCTCCATAGAAAATAGAACGATAGGCAATGAACCAACATACAGAGGGCTGCCAAAGTTACAACCGCCACTGGCTGCAAATCAACAAACCTTGTTTTTTTTCATATATTTTAAATATTTTTTATATCTGTAACAAACCTTTTTTTTTATGGTCGACAGTTTTGTTGGGGGGAGGGGTACATTAAAATAAATAGGAGGGCTGCAAAGTTCTGTTCTGATAAAGAACCCCTTTGGCCTTGAAGAGAAGTGAAGGTTCAAACCCAGGTTCAACACTGAATACCGTACATTTTGCTGTACCGTACTTCACCGTACTTTAGAATCAGGATGGCATGCATTTTACAATCAGCTGCTTTTTTACCGAGACA
The DNA here is from genome assembly GCA_027564635.1 of Typhlichthys eigenmanni. Taxonomy (NCBI): domain Eukaryota; kingdom Metazoa; phylum Chordata; class Actinopteri; order Percopsiformes; family Amblyopsidae; genus Typhlichthys; species Typhlichthys eigenmanni. The sequence continues at coordinate 23,141 of JAODUK010020110.1, forward strand.
AAAGATACTGACCACTTCTTGCCACGAGCACACACTCTGTCCATCAGACAGTGAGTATTTAAGTTGTGAAATCAGTTGCCAGAGCTTTAGGGGATCCTACGAGATCTCCCCTTTGTGATATGCTCACTTTGTTGTTTCATTTGATACAGAGGAAATGTTTCCTTTTTTTTTTTTTTTTGCTTAGAGCAAAAAAATAAATAAGACACCACACTTGTATAATGTATAAACAATACAAAGTTTGTCATATTCAGATATGGCAGGAGTCCTTTTTTACCGACTTTTACAATGATCTCATATTCTGACCCACTCCTTAAGCACTACATGTTGCTTACATGCTGAAAATGGTCGAATATGAGCCATCTTGTGACAAGTATTACAAAAGAATGTTTTTTTTAAACGCCAAAGATCACATAGCTCTAAAAGTCACTTAGGAGAATGATGTAGCCGTGAAATATTACTACACTGACAACGTCTCTGACCAGTTAGAAGAGTAAGGTCACTAAAGTAGCTATTTAGCCTTTTTCGCGGTATGCTTACAGTAGTAAGTGTGCTTTATATTACAGTACCAGTCCAACCACTAGCACAGTATATGAGATTCAAGTTCCATGTTTATACCATGGTCTGTCGTAGCTCCTCGCAAGGAAACGATAAATAAATGTTCTCTCAAAGCTCTCTCACGTGTGTGTGTGTGTGTGTGTG
>JAODUK010020129.1:0-25832 GCA_027564635.1 Typhlichthys eigenmanni
GCTGTGTTGGAGCAGGGAGACATCTAACACATGCAGGGCTGCGGCCCTCTAGGACCAGGATTGGGGAACCCTGATCTTGAGGATTGTCATATTGAAGTTAAACAGCTCAGTTGCATTGTAGCGACTCCAGAACCGTTACTTTACTGTCAAGCTCATTGGTTATGTTTGAAATTTAACAGTGCGTGTAAGGAGAGGAATTAATATTAGCGCAAGACACAGCATCATGACAACATTTAACTAACGCATGGTTTCAACCATGAAGGTAATTTTGGTCGTAAATCAAAAAGTGTCCCTAAAGGCTATCTCAACATTAACTATCGTAGTGTTGTTCAGTGCATTATATCCTCTATGGAGTAAAGGTTGGACAGATTCAACACCTAGTGTAGTACCTGTAATTGTATATTGTTGTCAATGTAAGCCTTGGAGGAGAGCAGTGTCATTTTCTGCCCTACTGCTTTGCCCTAATGTTTAATGTTAAAACGCCCTTTAATGTGTTTATTGGAACAAAGAAGATATAGATCAAGAATACAGAAACAAAGATAAAGGAGTTCAGAGGTCATTCAATGCCTAAGCCAATTATTTGAAGATATCTGCTTTTAGCATCAGCTTTGCATTTATATCAGCATCACACAGGCAGCAAAAGTTCGATTTCATTTTAGCACTGCAGATTGAGAAAAGGTGTCAGCATTGAAAAGATTAAAGTTGATGAGATTAAAAATAGTGGGCAGATAAAGCGGTCATGCATTAATGTGCTGTGAGTGGCTGGGTAATGGGCCATGTCACATATTGGTTGGTTTATTGATGTTCTTCACTTCATTAGCTTATGAATGGATGTCACCAGATAGCATTTTTTTGCTAGTGTTTTTAGACAGTTAGTCCACCAGAAATAAAAGAGACATCTCAGTGGCATTAGATTCATGTAACGTCAAAGGCTTATTTAACATTCAGAAACAATCTCCAACGTGCATTATTTGCTAACTGCTTTGCCAGAATGTTGTAAAATGTAACTTGCAGACTCCTTGCATCATATATTTTGATATAAGATAAGATTCCCTTACCTCTTTGAAAATACAGACTGCATATGGTCAGGTCAGTTATGCTGAAAGCATGCTTCCCCGCCAAGTAGGGGTTTAAAGAGGGAATGCAACTGAATTATAGCAATATAGTAAATATTAAGGTCTAGCAAAACTTCAGTAGAGGCAAACAGTCACAGTAGTAGATTGATTGATTCAAACTTCAAGCATTATTCTCTCTCCCTCTCTGACAGTAATTTACTCACATATTATTTAATGAAGTAAGGAATGCTCCTTGTGTACATTCACTCGTTACCTATGTTTATCTTCCAAAACATCAAACTTAAGGTTTTCACACCAGATGTGATACGTTACACGCTGTACCTCTCATCTCTCAGTGATATTACCCAATAACACAAATGCGATGATGGGACGGTCTAGGAGAAAATACACTCCTTTAGGAGCTGAATAAATGTTTTGATAATTAACAATTTATTTAAAAGGAACAAATATTTGAATTGAATTAATCTATTCGTTGACTGACAATGCACTGATTCTTTCGACCACATTACGTTTGCTATGGCTTTCCTTGTGGTTCTACATGAGCAAATATCCTTTTAGAGGCGGGCAGTGCTATTGGTTGCGACTGACCAGTTAACATGGTGAACATGTCTTTTGAAGGAAAAGCACAATTATTTGAATATTTAAAAATACTACAATCGTCTGTTTGTAGTTCAAACCGGGAAGTACTGTCACATCAAATGTGTTTCATATTGGATTATACCAGCATGAACTTTCAAGATACGGTTTGACATCCCTGCGAGTATAAGTGTGGAACCCTTCAATTCAATAGCGTTTGTCATAAAGGCATTACTAATACATTTCAATCAAGCTTCTCTAGATACAATTGGACTTCCTACTTTCATGTCATCCAATCAAAATGTTTAAAATCAGCTAGAGCACCAATGAAAACCAAAACATATGAGATACACTGCTGTTATGTACACTGGTGCGCGTTTGATTTGAGGGGTTCCAAGCATTCGCGGTGAAATTAAATGGGAGCTCACAAGATTAGGATGTGAGTGGTCTGATATGATAACCTGCCATTCATCATGAGGAACTGCTGGGTAATGCCCAGACCAGGCCGAGTGCTGTGACACAAATGCTTTTGGTCGGACATGTTGATTTGTAGTGGCCATCCCAGTGAGGTGCAGTGAGGAACATAGTGTGTATTGTGTGTGATATCCTATCATTGGTTCCTTTTCCTTTCAAGTCTGCCGACGGGCACCTTGTGAAACAGCACTTCACAGTGTTTCACCTAGTTCCTACTGTAAAATACTTTCCTCTGATATACCACAGCAATATATTTTGGGCTTTAACTTACTATATTATTATAACTGCACCCTGAATTGTGTTATTTGAGCTGTAAACTAAATAAAAGCACTGCACTGTGATGAGAACATGCTGTTGTTAATAATGACAAAATACCTGTTTTTATAGAAATCGCGACATATGGTCTCAAAATGGCTCTATACGTCATATCCGTTAAAAACCCGCCCTGGGCTTTGCTGGTTTTTAACAGAACTTATCGTCTGCTTGTGCGTCATCAAATTAAATAGTTAACGTAGTGTTAATGCCCCACCCCACCCCTCCCCTCACTCAGCTCCCTGACTACGTTCAAAGTTGTGCAATGGGTGAAATCAGGCTCAGAGCTGGGGTGCCTTTACGCGTTAATTGTACTTTTCACATAAGCACAGTAGTTCGCTTTGAGTCAAACTCTTCATATCAATTATGTTGGCACACAGTGGTACTTAACAGCAGTGCTTTTGCTGCTGCTTCTCACAAGGAAGCTGCTGGAACCCCAGCGCTTTCAGCCATTGTGTTTATAAAAAGCCCATCCCATCAGGGGCCAGCCCCTAGTGACAGCCCAGACGTGCAGGGACGAATATCACTGAGAGTGTTCTGGCCGCACACAATGAACCTGGAGTGCAGTTCCCCTGCTACACACACTGTATATGTCTGTAGCAGCCACCGGGGCAAGCATGACACTCTGTGTTGCATTGCCTCTAGCGATGCAACACAGGCTGGGACTTAAAGGTATAGTCTGTCATTCTGGAGAAAGCTTGAACTGGATAAAAACAAATACACCTCTCCCTTCAATGCCATAGGGTGCTCCCTCTGAAGCTCCATCCCTTTGCCAAGGCTGGGATAGTGTTGTGTGGTGCGGTCTGCACCACGTTGTCAGTGCTAACCTGTTTGAAGGCCGAGCGGAGCTCCTTCAGTCCGACCATGTGCGCCGTCTCGGCAAGCATCCTTGGACCCATCAGCTCGCAGAAATCATCAAAGTCCACATGACCGCCCCCTGCAGCAACATAGCGCACACACACACACGTGCGCACACCCAACCTGTGCTACTAGAAACTAGTGCTACACAAATGAATATGCACACACACTACAAGATTTGTTTGCCCTGAAAAAATGCCTTCTTCATGACACAGCAGAAACCTTCTTATAGCATGGAGAAGAAAGTTAGATCTCTCTCACACACGCACGCACGCACGCACGCACACATCCACACACACACACCCACGCACGCACACACACACACACACGCACACACCTTGCACGCATGCGCACACCTGCGTCTGCACCTGCGCGGCGAGGGTCATTAATCAGTCTGCTCAGTTGTCGGCAAATGTCCCCAACTTCAAAGACAAACATCCGTTCCACACGTGCACACAGTGGATGCATGCACACGCATGACACACACAGCCACACACACACACACACAGCTACACTTCAGAGAAGAATTACATCAATCATGCACTCACGCTCTGACCACTGAGGAAAGATACATGCATCACAACACACACACACACACACACACACGCACAAGCACATACTGTACACCCACACCCCCACACACACAAACACACACACGCACAGGCACACGCACGCACGCACACACACACACACTCGCACAGACACTCACACTTTGTCTTGATTTGCTGGCTGATCTCGATGAGTTCCATCTCAGTAGGCATGTATCCCATGGTCCTCATGCAGTCTGCGATGTCTTTGTGATGGATGAAGCCGTCGGCATCGTAGTCAAATTCCTTAAACGCCTCCTGCAGTTCTGACACACGGACGGAACGACACCCCCCCCCCCCACACACACACACACACACACACACACACACACACACACACGCGCACACACACGCGCGCGCACACACACACACACACACACACACGCGCACACACACACACAACCCACCAGGAAATTAAAACAAGCCTGTGGGGTCTTATTGCAAGAAAATACTTGCAAAATGTCTGCCCCAGCTCACTATATATTTTGAATGACATTGCAGGGGGAGGTGTAGGAATAGGCATGAGCTTACAGAAGGCGGTGGGGAGTAGAGAAGAGTGTTACAGTAATATCTGAGCTTAAAAAGCAGAATAACAATGTTACAGTCGGTTTCAACCACAAGCCCAGAACACAAACTGATTAGGTTTTTGGTTATCTTTAATGTGCTGGTGAAGCCATCCCATTAATAATAGCTTACCGTCCAGCTCTTGTGGATTCAGTTCTCTGTCCTGTGTGGGGTAAGACGGCAAAACAGATAGAAGGGAAAAAAGGGGGGGGGGAGAGGAGATTCTGTTGACGTTATGCAGAATGTTACAGAACCATATCGGAGGGCAGCTTGTTAAAAGAAACACCTCTGCGATAATCGGTTTCTTACTGGCGTATTAGAATAACGTGCACATCCTGTCAACAACGCGCGGTACACTGCCAGCGCACTCTAATAGGATTTCACCCGGCGACATGCCTCTCTAATTTACGTAATGACACAATACCACACACACACACACACGCACGCACGCATGCGCACTAACACGCACACACACCCACACACACACACACAGTGCATCTGCTGCACCCCAACAGCACTGAAGACAGAGCGCGAAGCCCGCAGTACAGGCGCGGATGCAAACGCACACCCACGCTCACTCAGGGTCACGCAGTCATGCAGTGACACACCGGAAAACGAGCGCACAAATGTTCTGTATACACACACTCCCGCACAGAACCACTCTCGCGCACGTTCACTCTCTGATAATACCAGTACACCTCCAAATATGCACACTCACATTACACACACAACCACACACATTGAATTAGCATAACAGTCAGTTTCATTATTTTCTTTCTTTCTGACACTGTTGGCTGGCATTGACTTGAGTTTGCATGCTCTCTCACACAGCCTTTCCTTTATCTCCTTCTATCCTTCTCTCTCTCTCTCTCTCTCTCTCTCTCTGTCTCTCTCTCTCTCTCTCTCTCTCTCTCTCTCTCTCTACCTCTATATCTGTATGTCACACACACACACACACATCATTTAACTTTGAGTGTTCTAAGAGAGGCTGAGGCAAGGCTCAAAGAGAAATTCTCCACATATATTCAAAGCATAATGGAGCTCAGTGGGATTTAGGAGAGCCACAGTGCTAAAAACAGCAACATGTCAACATTTACAATGTGCTGCCGTGTCACGGTAGCTTGGTGTAACCAGACCTGATATTCACTTGGTGAATACGGTCTGGCCACGCTCCACTGGGAAATGATAACATTTGTTTACTCCTACTGGGCGTAAACCTCTGGTTCATTTTGAAACTATTTGGACAGCCTTTAGCCAACTGGCTTTGCTACAACTGTTCTGATCGCCTCATCTACAGTAGCTCTACCGCTATTTAGAAACCTGTTTGAAACAAGCTAATGTTTGTCTATGTTTCTGTCTGATTGGTCAGCCAGCAGGGTGGCTGTGAAAACGTTAAAGCTAACAAGGTTTCCAGACTCAGACAAAATAATTGAGTTGTGAGCAATAGTCGGGCAGAGCCAGGCTAGTGTCACAGACGGATTCATGTTTCATTCAGTTTGTAATTGTGATCTTTTTGGGCTGCTGTGTGCCCAGTTACAGACATACAACACCTGTGTCAATTGGCCACTGCACAGCAGTTATATCCAAAATGATGCATGGCCTCATGCAAGAGGTACAGCTAAGGTTATGCCACAGCACTGAGAAACTGTGCTGCTGAACCGTTCCTAAACCTTCACGAGATGAAATGACACGTACGTGATGCTTAATAATGTGACGCAACATCAAACTAATTTCTAACTGTATTCACATGCTGTTTCATTGTGAGGGGTTTGCTGTGTTGACTTAATGTGATGTGTTCGTGAACTCAAGACACACACACACACACACACGCACACACACACATACACATTTGTGTGATAGAGAAATTCTTTCCAGTCACACATCAGTTTTTGTTCATTAAAGAAGCCTACAGGTTTGTAACCACTGGGGCCCACCCCCTTACGGCCCCTTTCATTATTCATGTATGACCAACTTGTCCCCTGCAATGACTGACTTAATTGGGCTATTCTGAAGCAGCCGGTTAAGTATTATTGTCTGATAGCGTCATTCGGCCGGTGCACAGCTTGTTAGATGTTTGCAGAAAGCTCTGTGCAAGGCAACTTATCAATATCAGTAAGACAGCCAATTAAATGGAAGATGAGGCGTGGATTAAAGTTGCAAAAACCATACCGAAAGGTCTTGGATCAGTTGAACGCGTTTGTCGTTCTGCAGCTGTAGGCTTCTCCATTAGAGAACACATAATGTAACCTCATCTAACATCCTTGGTATAACTATGGAAGAGAATTGTTACTTTTTTACACTTTCAATATTCTGTAACAGCTTAGCCGTAATCATTACATTCAGCAAATAAGTCTGCCACAATATTAAATTGGTGTCGACTTGAACAAGGAGGTCCGCATAAACAGTGTTATACGTCTATTCAATTAAACATAGGCCGATTCATCAGTGTAAAATCTCTCCTTAAAATATCAATCCAAAATCACAAACAAATGTTATCCATATACATTGTTTCATTCTACTTTAATGGGAATGAAAACAAATCCAATCTATTGCTGGGTGCTCCGACCCCTGCTCTGGTCCACGAGACAAAGCAGTCGCTGGAGGATAACGCTTGTCACGGTGAACGAGGCACATCAGATCACTCCTTGCGGGGTTTGAGCTTCACCTACGGTACAGAGGAGGACAGCCTCTCCCTACTAGCGCACAGTACACGCGGGCCGCTGAGCAGCGCCGAGTGTCTGACGTTAGCCACCCAGAGCCTGGGGATCGGTGCCCAGCGGCTGTGGGTCGTCGTCTCGTGCACAGGGGTCGCGGAGGTCGGAAGACGAAGGTCCTCCGGACCCGCTCGGTGCTATGGGTCTGCCAGAGCCGTCCTGCGCACGAGGCACCCGAGGAGCAGCCACCGCTGGCACCCTCAATCGCTGTGGCTGGCGTTTCCAGCCAGTTCCGTGGAGCAAACAACGCCGGTGCCCCCTATTGGGCTGGAGGCCAAGCCACAGAGGGCATTCCCCACCTGTCCCGAGGCATGGCTGCCTCCTCGACCACCGCCGTTGGAGTCCGAGGCGTAGCCACTGCCTTCTCCGCCATCGGGGCTCGACGCCTGGTCGTACTCAACGCCTCCGCCACCTGAAGCACTCCATCGCTGGAGCGCGAGGCCTGCCCGCCACCTCCGCCATCACCGGGGCTCGACGCCTGGTCACCCTCAACGCCGGAGTCCGCATCCTGATTCCGCCACGGGGCCGCAGCTGCATCCTGGGCCTCCGGGGTCTTGGGAGGGGGGAACTGTAACGTTCAGGGTTGCACCCTGGGTCCTGCCCTTCAAACTCCCGTTACAATTGCTGTGCAATTAATATATTGCACAGCAATAGATTCACGTAATCTATTGCTGTGCATATAAGGTAAATTCCTTCAATGTGGACATGGCCTTAATTAAATAAGAATGATTTATTAGGCATAGCTAAACAATATGTCTTCACAATACATTACATATGGCTCAGTTCATAGCATTGCCAGACCAAAAACATTTTTTTTTTTTTTTTTTTTATTCAAATCACTACTCGCAAGAGACTGTTTTGGCTTACCATTATAGGCATTCACTACAGTTCCAGAAACGGGGGAATCTCATGCATGCATAATTTGGAAGTTATTTGTGATGGCAGCCTTTTAAAATGATTCTTAAAGCCATACTTGGATGCAACACAAATCGTGAACTAACAGCCACTGACCCAGTGAGTGAACTGTTTAATGGATGGTGTGCCAGAATATAGCACTAAGTCCCTCACCATATATTACAGCTGTATCCCCTGTATATGAAATAAATATTATTCATGTAGCAATAACATGGGTTTGTATACCAGAGCTATTTATCCATCTGCCAGTCCACAAGGGCATATTTAGATTGCAAGGTCAAAACAATAATTGGATTTTTTCATCCAGAAAGGATTAGGCGGTATGCCACTGCAGGCTCTCCAATCATCAGTCAATATGTGCCCATTAACTGTTAATTTCACTCTGCCTCCCTTCACATGGGCAGTCTTGTGCTCTGTAAGCATGATGTATGGACGGCGGACTGAAGACACAGGAAAACGCTTCCCACAAACACACAGTCACACGCTTACACTGACACACAAACACACTAACACACCACCACACACGCGCACACACACACCCGATGTTAGCCTACAACATGATGTACATGGTACATGCACATCTCTCTTTATTCCGGTTTAAACAGATCCATCTCTGTTGTTGTTGCTATCTATATGTCTACAGTATATGTGTACTGTACATAGGCATCACTTTTCTCTCATTTCATTGGACCTAATAAGGCCTGACATTGAACCATGGCACAGGGGTTATTAATACACGTGCACGGGCAAGAATTACTAATGCTGCGGGGCGGAATAACCCTCTTCTCCCCATCCACGTCTCCAGCAGCCAAAATAGAGAGCGCTGCAGGCGGTGCACATATTCATCACATCCTCAACCTCACTGGTTGTTCAAGTTTCAGTCGGATTGATTTAAAAATATACAGTATTTTAAATATTCTACCATTTCTATCTTAATTATTTGGTTAAGTTTACAGTATTTGTTATATTACCTTGGAAGGCGCCAACTTGCGTCTTTTTTTGGAGTGCCTTGGAGATATTAAATGCTGGATGGGTAAAAACTTCCTCCAACTCAATGAAAGTAAGACAGGGGCTATTCTATTTGGCACCCCTAAATCCATTGAGGAATTCATGTGTAGATTTGAGGAATAACCTTCCCATTTTAATCAGGTCATTCCCCACCACTGAGACAGACAGTTTAGGGACACTTAAGGACACACACTGCACTAGGGATGGCACCGATACAACTGAGATCTAAAATCAGTCCAATACTGGCGTAAATAGCTGGATCGGTATCGGGGACAATTGGACAGTTTATCTATGAGGCTTTCCTATTAAATTAATTTACACATGTAGGTCTACTGTCAAGCATCAGCAAGGTCTAACCTACCCAGGCCACACTATCAGTAGCAAGTCCTAAAATACAGATTAGCTATCATTTACTTTGCAACTTAACGTAAACAAAACCACTCAAATGAATGCATAAATCAATGACAACATTATATTATGTCCTTATAAGCATATATTGTATAGCCCATTTTACATTATGTTTTACAGAGTTAAGAAAGCAATGTTCAGGCCTGATGGTTCCTTCCACAAAACATGATTCCCAGTCTCAGTCTCCTCAGTCACAGTGAGGAATACAGCTTCATTTAACACTAGAATCGGATCGGTACTCGGTATTGATCGATACCCAACGTGCAGGTATCTGTATCGGCATCGGGATTGAAAAAATTGGATTGTGCCATTTGGTAATCACTGGTTGGTTTTAAAATGTCCTTTAAAAACTGGCTTATTCCAAAGTTTGGAATATGACGGAGGCCAGGCCAGAGCTAACGGGAGTACAACCACCTCCCATAGCACAACAGCACGCTGCTCAAAGTCAAGTGAGGTGGCAGGACAATGGCAGAGAAAATACTGCTGCATAAAGTATTAAAATATATTTAGACACATACTATAGCTTCCATTATATTTGATGTTTTATTATTTAAATTCCTCCCTTGAGAATCTTTCCCCATATGTTGAGGCATTACCTGTATATAAAACAGTTTTACAGCTTTGTAAAATGGTTTCATCAGGCCCCCATGGACTCTAGGGATTTAAATAATCCATTATTTGCTTCAAGGGCTTAGTAAAAGACCATTTTTCCCTTTAATTAATCTATAGAAGCAATATACCCTCACAGGGGAAAATTGCTTTCAAAAAGATACATTCACAGAAAAAGAAATGTATACAATAAGGGACACATATAGAAAGAGTAAGGATATTTGTAATGTTATTTGAACATCTCTGAATGTCTGAATGGAACTGCTCCATAAAATATGAAATAACAGTGACCTTTAAGTGTTTGTCTTATGCTTAAGAAACAGTATAATTATGATGATAATGATAATGTTTCTGTGTTTATCATATTTGAAACTGGCCAAGTTTTACTATACAATATCATGCATGTGTTGTTGGCCTCTGCGCGTAAACCAAATATATCTATACAGAATGTAAAGGCTCTATTAGGTATTCCAACACACCCGTTACAGTTATTCGCTTTTACACACTGTACTATTTGTAATGTATTGACAATGTCATTGCGGAAAAAAAAAGAACTAAAAATACTGTAAAAATACAGCACTGCATAACACAAATAAATAAATATACATGTAAACAAGGAAACACCCCACAATTGTACATGCAGTAACCCTATATGTTTACCAATTGAAGGTTAGATATTGTAGAAAATTGGTTTGATCTACCACTTAACACATTCTCCTTCATGGGTAAACGTTTCACCTGAGAGCAGCTAGTCACTTGGATTAATGCACAAAAGCCTTCCAAATTATAAAAAAACAATAAGAAATTGAATACAGTATATCATGTGCACAAGACAAGGTTAAACATTTATTTTGAGAGTTTTCTATTCTGATCTGAGAAATGTACAAAAGTGACTGAGAACAAATGTAGAACATTTTGAGAAAATACAGTAAACATTTACTTTTATTATTTATTTGTATTAATGGTGTGTTATGTTCAGAATACAAATCCATCCTTTACACGGTTATCTGTGTGTACTATATACTGCATGTAGTAGGACAGAACATTATTGTAAACTGCTATGCCCTGCACAAAGAAAAAGCGTTTTGCAATTATACTATCAGTGTAGTTTCTGTTTCATGTGCTTATCCAAATGATTTTGTGTGTACTGTATTTACGCAAAAAGAGCGTTTACAGCTTTGCAGGAAGCTTTTGCAAGAGATCTATAATGTTTTGCTGGTTTGTTGTAAAGTTTTGTGGTTAGTGTGTAGAGTTTTGCAAAAATATCTTAAATAGTGGCTTATCATAAAAAACTGCAATGCCACAGCAGAAATAGGTGCAGTTGTTATTCAGACCAAATGTCTGAATGTGGGAGAAATGTGGCCTTAGTGACCAGGTAATGATTGCTGCCAGGTGCCAGGCTGGGGAGGTTTATCTCACAAAACCGCTGACCTGATGGGATTTTCACAACAGACAGTTTTCTCTGCAATCACAGAGAATGATAACCTGACATGCCAGATGGATTGTTGTCACAACTCCATCAGGGGAGTCGTACATTGAAACTGGCAGGTACTTTCAAAAAAAAGCTTGGCAATTGATTGGATGACCCATCTGGTCGTTTTCTCTGTCGGCAAACCTAAACCACGCCTGTATAGCTATCATTATGACGCTGATTGGAAAGTTCAGTTGCTACTTGGACACATTCAAAATGATTGAGGTTTTCCAGACTGATTCTCCCGGCAAAATTAAACTGAAGCAAAGGCTAAGAGAATGGTAGGATAAACAAAAATCATATTGAGCGGCAGTTCTGTAGGATAGTATTGTAACATCATGTCCTTATTGGCAAGTGTGCAGCAATCTTACTAACACCTCAATGGAGTAATTAGGAAGACCATATCTAAATGAATAGGTAGAGAGCCATAACTGAACAATCTATGGTCACCAAGACAAGAAACATATAGAATTACCAGTCAAATCTGTTAAAAACTACAGTAACACCTGGTTACTTTGCCCCGGTTAAAAAATCCCCACCGGTGAAATGTCTACTACGCATGTGCAACTGTCTGCCTGCGTGCAACGATGTGATTAGGTTGATACCATTGGTAAAGGGTCGGCCGTTATAAAGCAGACGATTGGCTATATTCCTCCAATCGCCATTTGCCATTTCAGAATTCTCCCATAGATTTCTATTCATAATTCTGTAAGCAATCCATATACTGTATACCTGTAACATACCTAGAGTAGCTACAGTATGGTACAACTGACCTGTCCAAACAGTTTATTGAGGTAGGTAATGTAGGCAGTGGCCACTGCCGAGCTCTGGTTCTTGCTGCGTCGCCGCCCGTCCTCTGTTCCAGAGGACTGTGGGGGCTTCCCAGCATCGGAGCTGGCCTTGGAGCTGTGAAACACCCAGATCTTTAAGAACATCAAGCTCATTCACTTGCATTCACAGAGACACTTAGCTGCCATGGTTGTTGACTAAGTATAAAAGCTGTCACCATATTCAGCGTCCCTTTGTAATCATTATGCCACCTGAGTGCATGATTGATGATGGTAATAAGACTGAAAAGACAGCAATTCAATCAGGTCGTGTTAATCATTTCTTCAAGGGAGGATGGGAAGTACATGCATATAGTTCTACAACCATATTTTGCTTGTTTTGCAGCTGATATACCAATCAGCATACCCTGATTGTGTATGCAAATAAACACAAGTCATTTCCCAATTCTTACTCTGTTTTGATTAGAAAGAAAACATGATAATGACCAGAATTTCTTTGAGAGGCTGAGCTGGAGAGCCTTCTTCCTAAATCTTCGAGTAGTGGGCGATGGGGTGACTGGCGCCCCCTTTGCCCCTCGCAGAGAATTGCTAGGAGAGGGAATTAAAAATTCATAATACATGTACAGAACATTCTTTTAAAATCTGGCCTAAAAACGAAACAACACCAAATGCACCTTACCTAGCAGCAGAGGGTGGTACTGCCTTTCCACCTCTCACCGACATGCTTTGCTGTGAGAGAAAGATAATGTACATGAGTGAAAAGAAAGAACACGTGTATACTCAAAGACAACTCAAAGAAAATAAGAATAGCACTCTCAAACGACAATGTCAGAATAGGGTTTATATCTAGCTCTTTGTTTATTAATTCATTCATATGTTTGTTTAATTTATTTGCAGGGTTGAGAGGTTGAGGTTAATACGTAAACGTCAGGGGTGTCAAATTCAGGCCATATGTGCATGAATACAATCACGGGCCAAACAATTACAATGATAATTTTTTATTGACATTTTTTATACAATTAAAATCCATGGTATTGGGTCAATATTGTTAGGAAAATGTAGCTTTGCTTTGTTTTAGAAGTTTGCATGAAGTTTCAATGCTTATTTTTGAAATGCCTCTGAAAGACTTATTCTTTAATAACTTCTAATGACTAAATAACGCGGAAGAGCGCTCCAAGCATACTTCCCTCGGCTATCAACTTGTGTATCGAAAAAAAAGTGGTTTGAAATTAGCAATATTTATAACTAGGATTATTATGTGCACATTGTTTCCCATAAACAATATTGGTGTAACTAGGATATTCGATGGAAAATCGTTTTTTTAATACGCCAGAACACTAATTTGCTAGCTTAATAGGGCATCCATTGCGGTCTGTAGTGGGCATCAGCATGTCGCACATGCACAGTCAACGTGCACGTCTGCACGGACAGAACATTTAGAACATTTTTGGAGGTGCGCGGACAGTCCACGATTTTTACCTTAACAGTAAATTGATACAGGCGGCCGAAATGGGTTTTCTCAGGAGGGTGGCTGGCTTCTCCTTTAGAGATAGGGTGAGAAGCTCAGCTATCCGTGAGGAACTCGGAGTAGAGCCTCTACTCCTTTGCGTCGAAAGGAGCCAGTTGAGGTGGTACAGGCATCTGGTAAGGATGTCCCCCTTGGGAAGTGTTCCAGGCATGTCCAGCTGGGAGGAGGCCTTGAGGAAGACCCAGGACTAGGTACTGTAGACACTGGTCTGGGAACGCCTCGGGATCCCACAGTCAGAGCTTTCTAATGTGGCTCGGGAAAGGAAGGTTTGTGGTCCCCTGCTGGAGCTGCTGCCCCCGTGACCCGACTCTGCATAAGCGGATGAAGATGGATGGATGGATCGAGTAAATTGATATTTAATATAAATATATCGGATATAGGCTCATATTAAATGTAGTGCAGTCCCAAGTCTGGCCCTTGGGCCTTCATACAGTATGTTCTATAAAGTCACAATAATCACACATAATAAAAATAAGTCAGTTGATAATAATCTGTCAAAACAATAAATGTTTCTGTCCAAAAACATCAATTCGTACTCATATTTTGATGAAGTCTTTCTCACACTATTCAAAATTATTTGCATTCTTTCAATTGTTTTATTCCACAAAACTTGAAAACATGAAACATTTTGAGATCTTCTACGCTGGAGGTGCACTTGATCGTCTTTGTTGCTAATTGGATTTCCCTAAAGGAATGGCTAAATAAAGCTAGCTTAGCCGCACAGCGACACAGTTGAAGGTTATACTGTATGGGTTTTTATTTTTTTTCCTTAGATGACAAATTGATACCAGTTGTCTGCTTGTTTCACCCAATTCGCCCTATCCCCGCTGTTCACTCGTTTAAATTCTTTCTCTTAGTGACGTTACATAAAAAAAGCAACCAGGTTCTTTTTTAAGCCATCTTCAAAGTATTCTTATTTTGTCAGCCAGTGAGTCTCAATATCACATTCTTTAAAAAGTAGGACCATTTTGCAAATGTTCCATTCCACATTATATTTTAGACGTTAAATAACAATAAAATGGACTTGTAGAACATCTAGAAAACATTAAGCTGGAAAGAAAAATAGTGCCATCAATCAAACAAGAATGTATTGCTCAAGAGGGTATGATATATAGACAGCCGTAAGACAACAACTGCACAGGCGCCGTAACAATAAGAGAGTGTGAATGAGCCAAGACAGCATGACAACCGTGGCAAACTGAAAGGAGGGCTACGAAAATGGAGGTTGAGTGGTAGGAGATAATAACAATCAGCGGTACTGCAGGAGGAGGGCTGGTTTGTTAACATTCTGTCATGGTCCTCCATGCTGCCGTGGCCATCAGCGCAAGACGGCAGAACGCCACGCTTGACACGGACACGCCAGGAACACGAGACCCCGGTCCATCACCTCATACTCGGGCCAACCAACGCAGGCAGCCCCCTGTCTGTTCCAAGCCAAATACCCATGATGCACTCCAGCGGAGCCCTAATGAGAAGAGACACAAAGACGAGCTAAATTACAATCAATGGCCTAATGTGACTCAGCCAAATAAAGCCTCCCCGGTCCACCCCTTTAACCCCCCATCCCACACACACACACACACAATCCCAATGGGGTGAAAGCAAACAAGCTATTATGGAGTAGGGATTGCCTGTCTGTCATGCACACACACAGTGTGATATGCAATGATTTGCAACACGTGTGGAGCATGTTGAGACGTGTGGTGAGAGCGGGTTACTGCAGTGTCATTCATTTTGACAGCAATAGGGTTCTTTGGAGAATGAGCAGAACACACACCGCACTTCTCTTAATGGAAATCTGCTCCTGTGGGATATTTTGCCCTCAGTTAATAATTTGTTTCTCTTTCCTATTTATATTATCACCGCTATCTACAAACCCACATGCCCACACTGTACATGTCTCCCCCAACACACACACACACACGCACACACACACCAGAATGAAGAGAAGTAGATTTTTTAATTAAATAACAGGATGAAGCAGTGGACTTACATTATCTGCATCATGAAGCCTACCTACATACACATCAGTGTATACTAAAACAGACAGACACACACACACACACACACACACACACACACACACACCTAAATGCAAGCGTTGGCTTCACCGCGGTGGTCGGTTAGCGACACCAGGCGTTCCATGTTTCTCCTCCCTATGTGGCCAATTGCTGTCAATCATGCAGCCGACACACGCAATTTCAAGATCCTAATCGCTCTAATTGAAATAATGAAACGCAAGGCCAGGGGGGGCCAACAGCAAAACAAACAGCGCTAACTTGCGATGCACAGGACAGTGTGATGGTGACGCTGCTTTCACAACAGACAGATCACCGCTGTGGGTCTCTGCTGTATTTAGAACTTCTGGACAAATGCTTGTGTACACACAAGGGCATTTACAAAATACATTCACACAGGAGGCGGATAATGAGACAATGGGCCCCTGGGCACAGACACTATGGGCCCCCCTCCGACCTTACAACACAGATGCGTAAATGCGATAGATAAATTGGAGGGAAAAAACCATTTTGTTTTGGACCAGGGGTGGGCAATCCCGGTCCTGGAGGGCCGCTGCCCTGCATGTTTTAGGTGTCTCCCTGCTCCAACACACCTGATTCAAATGAATGGGTTCGTTAGCAGGCTTCCAACAACCCATTCAATTGAATCAGGTGTGTTGGAGCAGGGAGACACCTAAAACATGCAGGGCACCGGCCCTCCAGGACCGGGATTGCCCACCCCTGTTTTGGATGGACGACTGAGAGGAGAATACGGTACCGGTACAGTTAGCTAACGGTATCAGGTAGAATGTAACAGGCAGACTGTTGGCGCTCAAAGTTAATCCAATGGTTGCGGGCTATACCTTTTGTTAATAAGTAGGCTAAATGAAGAGAAGACGAACGATTCGTAAGAAACAGAACAGGTGAGCAACACAGCGCATATCCATTCTACATTTGCCGTGATCTGAAGGCTGAATCGGTTTTAGATTTCAAGAAGATACTATTTCTGGAAGATATAGACCAATAGTTAACCGAAGCCTCTCTGTACCTTGATCAACCAACACTGCAGTAAATAACACAGACACACTCTGAAGTTTACTGCCATCGATGCAGTGGGTAAAAACATAGGCCTACAGTAGGGCTGTGTAGCTCTGCCAACTTGAGCCTATTCAGTCACTGGGCCTTATCTTACAACCGGCACAATGCGGCGCAAAGCAGGAATACATGTGTTTTCGCTAGGTTCAGACCAACACAGGTGTAATTTTTCCCACTCTATTCAGTGTTTTCAATGTAGTCTAGTTATATGGTCAGTGAGAGAGTGTCAGACTTTAGTCTTTTATAAGTCTTTCTAGAGTCTTTTCAGAGTCTTTTCATAGTTTAGTATATGGACAGTGTGAGAGGGTCATACTTTAGTCTTTTAGAAGTATTTTTAGTCTTTTATAAGCCTTTCTAGAGTCTCTTCAGAGTCTTTTCATAGTTTAGTATATGGACAGTGTGAGAGGGTCATACTTTAGTCTTTTATAAGTCTTTCTAGAGTCTCTTCAGAGTCTTTTCATAGTTTAGTATATGGACAGTGTGAGAGGGTCATACTTTAGTATTTTAGAAGTATTTTTAGTCTTTTCGGAGTCTATTAAAGGTAACACAGTGGCTCAGTGGATAGCAATGTGGCCTAACAGCAAGAAGGTCTGGGTTCATCCCCGACGATATATGCTGCGATTAATGCTGCCTTACCGATAAATGCTACTGTTGTGCTGCCCGATCAAAAATGGTTACATTACGTGTTCAGTGTTTCCATTTTCAAGATCCCATAAAGTGATAACTCTCACAGTATGATGTGATATTAAAAGCTTCTTACATACATTGCACACATAGCTATTTGCCTATACTTTTTTGGAAATTCATAGGGAAATTACAAATATTCCCAAACAATATTTTCATTGTTGGTAATGGTGGGAATTAGTTAACATAATGGAAATAATTATGAAATATACAAATGTTAAATTACAACCTGACAAATAACGTTAACTGAATAATATTCTACAAGTAAAATGACAAGAAGCCTTATACATTTGATAAAACATGCAATAACAGTACTAGCTAGAAATCCAGATTACATAGCACAAATCTCTGGGCGTTGTCTCAAGCATGAGGAAAATGATGCAATGTGCATGCGCAGTATGTCGACCAAGCACAATTCAATGGATAGCATATATTGTTAGAACACCGGTCGTCCCGGCCTCTCTGTGTGGAGTTCTTCTCCACGTGTCTGCCTGGGTTTCCTCCGGGTGCTCCGGTTTCCCCCACTATCTAAAAACATCTTAGATTCACTCTCCAGCCAGTGTCGTGATCAGTGCCAATGGTTTCAATCAGGGGTTGGTCCCTTGGCGCTGCACAGTGGCTGCCCACTGCTCCCTTGAGGGATGGGTTAAATGCAGAGAAAAAAATGTGCTACATGTATGTATGTGACAATAAAAAAGTACTTCAAAGTCTAGTATATGGCCAGTGTTAGATGGTGTCAGACGTAAGTGTTTTAGAAGTCTTTCTAGAGTCTTTTCAAAGTCTAGTATATGGCCAGTGTGAGATGGTGTCAGACGTAAGTGTTTTAGAAGTCTTCTAGTGTAAGACCGTTGACTACAGGCACAAGAAATGGAAAGTTACAAAACATTGACTTCAGAGACTCTGGCTTCAGGGCTTCCTGTGCCATTGGGCTTTGAGACGCTGAGGCCTGTTTTGTAATCCACCAGGCAAATACAGTGCTCACACAAAACACGCAAGGAAACACGCACTCGTCATCCGTTTATTTCCACTGTATGTCTCAGCCCATGGTCTGTGCTCTGCTCTCCCGTGTATCTGTGCCTCTCTTTGTCTCTGTGGCTGCCATGTTGTCACGCTGTCCCTTCAGAAGACAATCAATTCCAGAGGGTCATCTTAACAGTCGTCTGCTCCATAAACAATGGAGAGTGGCGGGAGCAGTCTCTCCATCTCCTCCTCAACCTATCTTACCACCGCCACTTCACACGGCCCCTGTGCCCTCCACAATTATTCTGTAGCGCGACGCCGAAATGAGACTGTTGTCCTTCGTATCACTCGAGATATAGGGCCGACTGTTACGAGAACAAGGGATCAAGAATATTTTGTATTTTTTTCATCTGCAAGACTAATTCTGGCTCTCCTTCACTGTATTTCCACACGCTAGTGTGCTAATAACCTTGTTGTACACAAACAGGAGCGCTGTGCTTCAAATATTGAACCCAAACAAATCCAAACAGTGGGTTGGCCATCTGTTGGCGTGTACAGCGTTATCTACTGTACTGTAGAGCCACATAATTGAGCATCACAAACATAGAGGAAGAATCTGTCAGAAGCTCCTTAGAGAATGAGTGGGTTGCCTTTAAGCGACCTGCTAGTGTGTGTGAACGCTAGCCTCACTTCGCTCCCATTTGCCAGGTGGCATTTGTTTTGAATTATTCACCACTGCCAAGCAGAGTCAGGTTGACACCACACTATAATTCAGTACTACAGCAAAATACATATACATGCTTACCTTAGCGAGGGGAGGGAATAAACGGAGAGTGAGAAAAATGGAGAGAGAAATGTGCACTTTATGGACCATATGTCATCCACTTTGTATCGGTGACAAGCATGGATAAGGTGTGTCTCGCTGTAGCCTCGGCTTCGCAACCTTGTGGATTATATCATAAGAGGGGATTATTCAGATAAATGTGTCTGGATTAGAGATGTAACTAGCTGGCTTTGACCCGAGGGACAAGGAGAGCAGTGAGAGAGTGTTTTTACTTTGTTGTCCACAAGTCACAGGAACACTTAATATTGTTGAAAAATATTGAGACATAAACAACCGCGGATGTCAGTCAGAGTTCAAATGTAAATAGAAAGCATACAACACATTCCATAGTGTTTGTCAGGCCCTATGGGTCAATGCTTAACGATACAGCCCTCTCTCTCGATCTGGTTGAAACGTTGTTGCTGTTTTGCAAAAGAGTAAAGGTCCCTGCTACACCTAAGTCCTGATTGGCTGGCACTCCTACCTTCTCCTCAGGCCCCCCCAAGCCCCCAAAAGTCTCAAGAACACAGAATTCCCCCCCAATCTCCTTCAGCAACATGCACAGATTTGAACAGTGAGGTGCAGCGAGGAAATGTTGCGCTCTATAGCAACCTCGTCCCCATGGTGTCTTACAGAGAGACACATAACGGTATCACAAGAGGCGCAGATGCAACTCCATCGAGGAAATTACGTCTTTATATGTCACAAAAGAGCGTAAATGTAATATATTATTAGCCTATTGTGTTTGTCTTATGCAACGCAGAGTTAACTAGGCTAATCTACTGATTTTCTCCTCTTCAGGACGCATCTCAGCTCCTTGTGGGGTGTCTGCTGTTTTTGTTTGTAGAAGCAGTAACTCCCCATGAAGACATTTGCATCATGCACATCGTGAGCTGAGCAAACCAGATCGAGGACGTCATTCATTCGTCAGCCTAGGTGTACATTGTATTTTAATTTGCAACATAAACATAAACGTTATTGAAACATGACCTGTAAGTTACTGGGGGGGGGGTATTGTTTAATTATGTAATTTCCTTGACTGAGCCTCATCTGCGTCTAGATCACCAGAGAGGTCTTCGTCTTCAGCCAGACATTGTTGCATGTTGCTGTGTGAACAGAAATTGCTGCTCCTGTTTACTTTGGAGAGCCGCATCTGAATTTTGTCTCGCTTCATTGGCCCATGTTGTTGTTGCACCACAAAAGTCTAGTGGAAATGTCAACCCCCCCCCCCCTTCCCACCCACCCACCACACCAGCAGTGTGTTTTCATTCCCATGTCGGTTTTGTTTTTCCCAGGCTTACTAAAGCCCATCGCATCCTGTGTGTGTTTGCACAACACATCTGCCAAATGAAGTAAACGCTGTTATCAGGAACATTAGCCCAATTAGTAGAGCTAATGGTTCGAAGATTATTTCTCAGTTGTGCTCAATGAAGAACAAAAATGGCCAGTAATGCAAAATCACATCCTCTCTCCCTCTCTTTCTCCCTCTCTCTCCCTCTCTAACACACATACATACACATATACACCTTTTGAGCTCAGTGGTGCAGTAGAAACCTCTTCAGGAACATATTCCCCTGTGCGCTTACAGCCTCACCACACTCAAATATGCTTAGTGTGTCCAACCAAAGTCCTTATTTAGCGCTTTGCTTGGCTGAAAACATATTCCCAACATTTCCTCATGTCAAAAGAGATGCTGGTGCAACTGCGACGCATTTCGTGTGCCAGTCAGCTCCCCGCAGGCACCCAGGCCTCTGAACAAAAGTGGAAATAAGCTTTTGTAGTGGACTTGGCTGAAGGCAGCAGTGGCCATTTCTGAACAGCGTAAGGGTCAAATAATGGCAGGGCTGTTTATGGCATCATGCATGTTCCTCCGTAGAGCACAGCTTGTGAGCAAATATTTTATGGTTTATTGTGTAGTTTTATCAGGAGACAGAGGCAGTAAAGTGTGTATTTATCTTGAAGGTGTCCTCTTTGATTATAAGGCCACAAAGCCCCAAATGTCCACCCCTGCTGACTGTTAGTTTGAAACTGCATGTTGGTTTTGTAGTTTTTGTAGTGAGTGCATCATACATCCAAGCAGATGCAACTTTAGTAACACTCCTCCCACACAGGTGCACAGAATTAAATAAATTAAAGGTGTGTCCGGGTGCGTTGGATGTGTGGATGTCTGCAGGCCGGTGGCTAATACCCGGGTGGGGACCTTATGTGCACAAGGTTAAGGTGTAGAGAATGGTGTGAGCCTATGGGCGGTGAATGGGGGAGGAGTAGAGAGGCGTGTCAGCCATTGTGACTTGCACTCTCAGAGTTGAACAAAATAAAACCACTGGTTTCAAACGCAACTCAAATTGCAGTGTGCGCCTTTAATCTTACCTTATTCCGTGTGTGAGAGAGAGGGAGGTTAAAGCAGAGAGAGAGAGAGAGAGAGAGGTGACAAGACATCTGGAAGCTAATGGCGCGTTCACCTATATCCTTGACTGATAATGTCATATTGGGAACTAATTGGCCAGACCCTTGGCTCATTAACCACAGCAAGAAGCCTGGCCATGGTGCCTACCCACTACTCTGCTCTGTCAGTCTACCCTCCTGGCACACCTAGTGTCTTCTTCTTCATCTCCCTTCGTTGTCACACCCTTATGGAGATCTTTGGTGGAGCAGCGTACATCTCTGTGTGTGTATTTGCCTGAAAGCCTTTACAGTCGCCCATTCATGCACACTTTTATTTTTTAACAGCGCAGCCGTTAAATGTCTCTATTCTCTTTGACCTTTGCAATTTCATGTCTCCCCATACTGTTCGTCTGATCTTTATCTCTACCCCTCGCTCTCTTGCCCTTAACGTTTATCACGTTTATGTTTAGGTTCCTCCCCACATCGCTCCACTCCATTTTAATACGCTTGTATTCCTCTCCTTCCTTCTCCCCCACCTCTCTCTCTCTCTCTCTCTCTCTCGCTCGACTGGAGTCACCTTCACACGTATGATCTGGAGCAATGTTCTGTATGTCCCGCCTATCCAACGTGGTGCAAACATGGTCCCTTGCCCAACGTGCCTCTGGGCCACACCTCGCATTGTCTCTCCCCTGCTTATTTATGGTATGAGTATGCAGATGAGGCTAACCCAGGTACTGTATAGAATATCTCCAAATAGAGAAGGTAGCAGCAACAACGTGTGTGTGTGTGGGGGGGGAGAGATAGTCCTTCCAATTAATCACTGACCTGTCATTTGTCCTAAAAAACAAAGCAGCCATTCATCAAAGATACCAAAGAGGAAAAAAAACAACAATAAAAGGTGTGATGATGTAGAGAGAGAGAGAGAGAGAGAGAGAGAGAGAGAGAGAGAGAGAGAGAGAGAGAGAGAGAGAGAGAGAGAGAGAGAATGAAAAGAAAGAATGAGGACTGCAGAAAAGCGGAGAGAGAAAAATAGAAATATGTGCTGCGGCCTAATTGGGTCACGAGCAAATAATGTGGCTGCGTTCTCGCTCAGGGTTTGCCACGGCTGACCGGTGTAGTTCAGATTCTTGCCCCTGACAAAAAATACATTCTCCCCAACATTTTATTTTTTTAGTTTAATTTCAGTTATCTAATAAAGCAAAACATCTTGGGTTTATTAAACATTGCCTGTTAATTATTTCCATGTTAGACCAAAGATTCAAAAGAATTCAGAATACAGGATTAGAGGTGTCAAAGTCAATTAAAAATACTCCACTGATGTGTTAAATGTAAATGTTAACATAGTGGTTAAGTAACACTCGAGTTTTACCTTAAACGCAGAGTCAGCGTTTGTAAGATGTACACTTTTTCTTCAAATTAACCACATAGCTAAAGTAGCTAGTAGAATAGTCAGGTGTTTCTCCATGGCTCAGAAATAAGAAAAGAAAAAAAGTGGTGCAGACCGCACCATACCACACTATCCCAGTCATGGCAATGCATGTTCAATGTGCAGGGGCGGAGCTTCTGAGGGAGCACCCATGTGGCGATTTAAAGGGAGAGGTGATTTTGTTTTGATCGAGTTGAAGATCTTCAGGATAGCTGACTTCACATTTAATTCAGACATGTGCTTTAATGTGTAACTATCTTGTAGATTATACTTAAACCCTTCTTTCCAATGATCTTCTTTTACATAACAAAATAAGATAGAAAATATGTGTTTTTGGCTAAATGTAAGGAATTCAGCATTACACCTGCCCTCAAGAGCACCATCAGCGGGAGAATAATTCAAACTTGTGAAGAAATATCTCACGCTGCATTGCTTTAAATCCAAACTCCTACCAGACCCAGTGCTTCAAACAGCAATCCTTCAGGGGAAGGCTGAAAACATAGCTGATTCAGAAGGCACACGTATAAAAGAGCAAGAACAATGAAGACACATCACATTTGACCCCAAGGGATGTCAGTCTTGTCAAGCTGTCATTTTATTTGACTGTTTTAGGCTGCTTTTGAACCGCTGTCATGAAATGCCTAAAAAAATAATCCCCTGCACTTTGACACAGTGCATGCGTGGGGGTAGGCGGGGTTGGGGGGTGACTATTACAAGTCGTAGGCAGGGTTAATGAACAGAAGAGGGATGGAAAAAACGACTTTGGAGGTCGATGTCGAAGTTGGAGGATTGTTTTGTAATGGTGTGTGTGTGTGTGTGTGTGTGTGTCAGAGAGAGAGAGAGAGGTATAGACTTAATGTGAAGAGAGCGATTGTTGGACAGAATGATAGAGGGCTGCTACAGTATACGTACTGTATGAGAAGCCGTTGCTGCTGAGGGACTACAGTTGGGGATACTGTTCACAGCACAGCAAACACTACACCTCAACAGAACATGGACCCCCTGCCAACGCAACACAGTGGTTCCTCTTGAAGCGGAGGGCAGCAGTGCAAGATGTGACAACCACTGCTTGGCTGTATATGCTGTATATCAGCAACTAGACGCTTGTTAGCCACAGGCCGTGTAAGTAAATGGACAAACCCTCTCTAACGTCACCCATACTGTAGGCTTTCTGAAGAACGGGTTGGAAGCTCAAGCTGTGCTCTGCTCTGGCCGCCGCCATCTTGGCAGTGCCGGACTCCGCCTATAACAGCCCACCCTCTGTACAGTTGTCATGAATGGAGAAACGATTGTAGCTATTATGGAGACCAAAACAATTTGCTGGTACCAGGCTGTGTGTTATTGCAGTAGCGTTGGACATTTTGCCCATTCCCCAACTGTACGGGGGATAGAAAATACATTAAGCTCAACACGTATACCGTTATTATGAATAGCCCAGAGTTACAGGCAGAGACAGGTGCTACAAAGATCACAACAGCCAGAGCCGGCACAGCTTGAGCGTCCAACCCTGTTCTTCGGAAAACACATGGGTGACATCACAGAGTTCATTTGATTAGTCTGTGCTGAGCCAACACTTCTTGCCTTAGCTATTTTCTAACTAGATAGGCATAACCGAAATATCTTATTCCATAATAAACTTTAACAAAAGTACAATTACTATGACGATTTCTGCAAAAGTAATTTCTTAGGCAAATGTACAATATGTCAAACAATGGGGAAATAATGTCTGTTGAAAGTCAAACTACGAGAGTTGATTATGCTGTGCAGCTTGGGACCAGGAAACAGATCCAACGTTCACATAAAACTGGGAACATGAACTCATACAGTAAGCATCAAACGTCATGTTTTGCATAGCACAGCTCAAATATATCTCACAGTATGGTAGGAAAGGAACATAATGATGCTGACCAGTATAACATCTGCTGCCCTCGCCTGCAATCCAAGATATGCACCGACACATTTAGTAAAAAGAGCAATTCCTTTTGATCTGATTCAGGAGGTTTATGCTAGTCTCTGCCCTACACACCAGAGCTACAAATATTTTGCATGTATTGGCGGTATGTAAATAGAGGCAGACTTTATCTCTGAGTTATGCTAATGGCAGGCCTGAAAGGTTGGGGAAGTTGTGGCCATTCACTTAATAGAAAGCCTGTGTTGCTTTGTGCTCTGGTAATGGGGGAAGATTAGCTTGCCAAGAAGTGGGACTGGATGAATAATTCTCTACCACAAATTGAGCTTTTTTTTTCTCATGCTCCCCACCCACAATTTCCCCTTCCCCTTGAAGCATTTGTGGACCTTTCTGTATGTGCAGCGTATTTTAGGATCCACATGATGCATTGTGGGATTTGTCTTAACAAGTATTGGATAACTAATATTTAAGAAGGAGAGGGATCGATAATCCAACGGTATTGTCCAGACTTCATTTTCCAAGTGCAATTGATTACATTTCACCTCTAGACTGCCCTGCATGGCCATGGTACCAGGACAAATCCATGTGTTTACAGTTTTTTTCAGTCGCTAACAAGCGTTTGTCCAACCAGTTGTGAAATTTTCAAAACTCTAAACACAATTAGC
>JAODUK010020140.1:0-25824 GCA_027564635.1 Typhlichthys eigenmanni
CTCTCTCTCTCTCTCTCTCTCTCTCTCTCTCTCTCTCTCTCTCTCTCTCTCTCTCTCTCTCTCTTTCTCTCTCTCTCCCTCCCTCCATGGGCCATCCCTGTGCCACTTCTTTCGAGCCCACTTTTTCACTCATGCCTTCATCCGTGCTTTGTCTTAACACACGCACACAACATTAGACAATGTTGCGGGTACATTTGGCCTTGAACTTGTCTGGCCCCTCCCCCACCCAGCCCTCTGTTAACCAGCCTCCATCACACACACACACACACACACACACGCACACACACACCACACGCACACACACACCACAGGCACACACACGTCTCCAGCTGCTTCTGAATGTAAGCATTCCCTAAGCAACTGTGGTGGCGCCTGCCTAGCAACCAAAAGTCTACCTTAGTGGCTTAGGGTTAAGGCATGCTCGTTGTGGACCGTGTTGAGTGATGCTTGATTGGAGACAAACTATATCATGCGCTGTTGTTATCACTGTCATTGCTATTATATTATTACAGTAGCCTATATAAATATACAATATAAACCTGTAGGCTACATTTTGTACCCTGATCTTGATTAGCGTACATACACGATGGGATTTTAGACCTAGAAACAGCGTCATATAATAATATTTATTATATTGTTCTGGAATGAACGACGTAACAACGCCATCTGGTGTTGGACTATTGCTACCTACCTCCAAATAAGACCTCTTAGGCTAGCTAAAACATCATGGTAATATTCTATAGCCTACCCAACATGTTAAAGCTACCGTACTCTAGTCATAGTCCCATATTTACCAGCAGTATATTTTGGTGTTGCAATAAGCTATACCTCATAGGTTATTAGTTGTAGGCCTACTAAGTATAGGCTACTATTTCCACTATTTCCACATTTACTACTTAACATCGCACAGCTGAAAGGTGAACTTATATAATACGTTGTATTCCAATTTCAAATGCAATTCAAACTCTTATATTGTTGTAAGAAGCAAGCTACCTAACCCCTAATGCTTGTAACCGCTCACTGTAAGTGCTTGTGCATGAAAGTGCCCATGTAACCTTGCATAAAAGCTAAAACCTTTGCAATTATAATAATTCAATGTACCAATGCAAGGTGTACATCTCTTATGAGAATGTAGCAGTTTTCTCTCAAATATAAGACGTTGCGGTGCAAATGTTACTGTATAATGTTTACTTCAAGACATTCTGAAATACAAGAAAACAAACACATATGTACTGTTACATCAGTAAGATCCTTTAATAGTGATAGGTGTAATATACCCATAGGATGCAAAAGCAGACTTTTGCAACAAATGGACCCAGATATTTACAAACTGTAATAATACATTGTCAAAATGTTTGCAACCAATACGATTATGCTATACTGAATGTACATTTACTAAGCTGATACTACAATGACAAAACTACAATACAATGTGATATTCACTGCTATGTGGTAAAGAAGACATTGACCAATCTAAATGCTTACATGAAGTAGATTGCAGGTTGTGAGGGATAGAAGTGACCAGTCTATGCCCACCATGCGTAAAGCATGTCCCTTCAGAGGTAGCAGTTTGCCTGTAAGTGGGCACAGTGCCATACTGTAAACCTGAACCGATTAATAAGATACAATACACCCTCATTGGCATAGTGCTTTATAATGTACATTCTGTGACTTTGAATTTGGAGTAGGTTATCTCTGAGACTCATTTGAATTTAGCTTAGCAGTGAACACCCTTTAGCTAGCAGTTGCTGGGAGAAGAGTTTCTTGAGCGCGGCCACTTCCTGGGAAAGGGAAGTGAGCTGTGATCTGAGACAGCCATTCTGCACCGTGTGTTTGGGATCTCTGTAGCCGTGTGCAAGTGATGGGTTGTAACTTCCAGGGGAAGGGCACTGAAACTGCTGCTCCAGCCCACCACAGGCCACTTCCCTGGGCCAAGGGGCGTGACTCTGCTCCCTGCCTTCCCATCCAGCAGGACGCTGGGCTCTCTGCTGGATGTGTGGCCCCGCGGCGACCATGGGGGGACAGCCGTGCCTGTTGTCAGGCCACAAGGGCAGAATGCCTGCCTCGCCGCCCACGCCTGGGGCTTTGAAGCGAAGCTTGTGTGGGAGGCTCTTCATTATGCTCTCCCCGGCTTCTTGCCTGCCCGCGCTCAGTCCCTCGGTGACCTCCAGGGGGCAGTGTTGGGAATGATGCCCCTGTTGCTCGTCGTCCGCCACTTCCCTGTGCTCTCTCAGGCCGTCGTCAAAGAACACCGGGCTGCCTACGTTTGAGCTCCCAGGGGTGGAGAAGCCTGAGTCCTCAGAGACCCCGCCCTCGCTCTGGTTGCTGGGCACCCTGGCTCCCCTCAACCCATACCTGGCCCCCTGCTGATTACAAGCGGTGCTGCTGCCGCTGACGCCATCACATTGAGGCCGGTTGTAGCATGCGACAGAGGATGTCCCCAGCTGCCCGCAGGGGGCGACAGAGAGCGGCAAAGAGGTCACGTCCGAGGGGTCCCTGACCAGGCCGAAGCGGAGCTTGAGGGCCAGCAGCTGGGCCCGGAGGCCGGCGTTCTCCTCCAGCAGGCCCAAGATGCGCGTCTCCAACACTGCGTCGTTGGCACGCCTCTTCTCCCGCGAACGCCTGGCCGCCTCGTTGTTCCTGCGCCTCTTGTCCCAGTAGCCGTCGTCCTTCCGTTCGTCTGAGATGAACTCCCGCTTGCGCCGCACGCCGCAGCTGCCGTCGTCGTCGTCTTCGCGGCCGCTGCCCGCGAGGTTCCCACCTCGCTTGATGGCAGAGGTGTGTCCCAGGAAGGTTCTGGCCAGCTGACTGGTGGAGGTCAGGATGGACACAGCTTCATCGGTGAAGGATGGGAGCCCTCCTGTCTGGCTGGGGGACACTGCGTCCACAGATAACAGACGGGGAGGTGACGGATCCTGGAGGAAAGGCTTACTACTGCTATGCTGCTGCTTCATGCTTTGGCACTCTGCTCTGACCCCGCTGTGGCCACAAGGGGACCGAGCGTCTGAACTGGGCTTCAAGATCGTCTGTGTAGCAATGGCACCGCCTAGTGGACGACAAAAGTAAGTGCCATACATTTGTTAGATTATTTACATAATACAGTACGTGGGATGTGTTGCAGTTGTCAGATCACACGAATATAAATACATTGTTTTCATTAAAAAAAAGAAAAAGAAAAAATAAACATACACACACACACGCACACACACACACACACATATATATATAATATTCAAACAATTAAACTACATTAAACCAATGACGATTGTAGGGCTACTTGAAATTGGCATATTCATTCCAATAGAATATATTGGACACATTTAATGTTCAAAGTTCCGCGCTTTAGTTTGCAGCATCAAGCAGACCATTTATTTTTTCGTTGACTACTATAGCATGTCTGTAGGCTATGCATAGATATGTGGGCTATCAAACTTTTTTTTATATATAATTGTAGTTCAGTAAATAATCATAGGATGCTAGTCATTCATTGTCCACGGGCGCCATATTCAAATGTTTAAATTAGCTACAATATTTTGGAAAGTTTTTTGTCGCCGCTAAATTATCCATGAAATAGATATACTGTATGACTAAGACTTACCCTAAAAATAGGCTCTTATCCGGATCTTATACCCCTTATTTGGAATTATTGTCCTAGCCTCGGAATGTGTTGAGACACGTGCCGTACGTCCGTCCTGCTCTTCGCCCGATGTGTTTCTGCTCGACACACAGCTCAACGCTCATATTGTTTCTTCTGCCGTTCAGTTCAGTACGGGTCAAACCTCACCTCAGATGAACCCGCGCTGCTCAGATGCTGGATGTGGGCCCCCCACCCCCCTACACACACACACACACACACACACACACACACTCCCCCTCACCACCACCACCTGCAGATCCCAGGGAAGCCGATCAGCTTCGACTGCTGGATGTTATGCACATATCTATCACGTCGTTAAAACCGTTTCATCTGCTCAATATGCTCAGGGCTACTGAAAAATATCCTGTGTAGAGACTCGTGGGAAATTGCTGAATTCGAGACTACGACGGGACGACGTTATCCATTGTGAACGCTGACGCTGTATAGATTAGGCAATTATGGCAACAAACAAAAATAACAAACAGAGCAACAGATATGTGCCAATTATTCCAAGTAGTGTGGCCATGTCTTTAAATGGTATTAACCTATAGGTGGGCCATGTTGTATAAGGACTTAAGTTGACATGGCGACGATGGAGGACCTCCTTCTGCTATCTGATACATTACGTGATATAAACTGCCATTAGTTAACTGAAAGGACCAGCAGGTTCAAATGCCAACAAGCTTTCTCCAGAATTACTTATTTACCCGTACTATACACTGTGAAAGCTTTCAATTTGATTTCAAAAGCAATTTGCATGATCAAGTTACAATGAGTAATACAACATTTGTGTGTATGCTTAAATACAATCTTAATAAAATTATAATTACCCATAATCTGTATGTGCTTTACATCTGGAACTATTAACAAACCAACATTTGAATTAATAAGCCTTTTGCAATGTCAGTGGTTCTGGTAACTTCTATTACAATTCATAGGCTCTTGTCTCCAAACTAAACTGTAAGACATAAAACTATTTTGTCATTGAGTAAGCATGCCATATAGATGACAAGCAATAAGAGGGAGCGAGAGCGAGAGAGAGAGAGCGAGAGAGAGAGAGAGAGAGAGAGAGAGAGAGAGAGTGTGTGTACAGTAACTTGCGGATCTTGTGTCCCACTCATCACTGAGAATGGTAATGAGGTTGTTATATAATGCCCCCTCTACCTAACCCCACAAGCCACATGAGGGCTGTGCCACACAGTAAGTTCAGCTCAGGCTACATAGAATAGGTAGGCTAACATTGTTCTACAAGCTTGGACAGTGTCAAATGTATCATAATGTCAAAATGCACAAGCTTCATGGAATGGGTTTCCATGTCTGAGCAGCTGCACCCAAGCCTCACGTCACCAAGTGCAATGCAAAGCGTCGGTGCAGTGGTATAAAGCATGCCGCCACTGGACACTAGCGATGGAGATGTGTTCTCTGGAGTGACGAATCACGCTTCTCTGTCTGGCAATCCGATGGGCGAGTCTGGTGGTTGCCAATAATGGACAATTTTATGCTCTCAACTTTGTGGAAACAGTTTGGGGATGACCCCTTTTTTATTATAGAGTTTTAGACTTTGAACTTTGACCAAATTCCTTCCAGTTTTTAAACTGACCAATACATCATTTGATTTTTGTAATGTACTCTATAGGTGCTACTATGTAGGTACCGGTATTTATATATGTATGTGGGAATCTTTGTATGTATTTTACCTTTTTGTCTGTATTTCATAAACAACAGATTTTGATCTGTGCAATGTGTCCAAGACAAATTCCCCATGGGGCAATAAAATCTGTATGTCTATCTGTCTGTCTGTCTGTCTATCTATCTATCTATCTATCTATCTATCTATCTATCTATCTATCTATCTATCTATCTATCTACCTACCTACCTTCCTTCCATATATATCCCCACACGTAGGCCTACCATTTAAATGTGCTTTTGTACTTTAGTACACTATAATCCCTTATACCAACATGGAACTATTATATGAACAAATTAGGTTTACACGTTGGATTATATTGTAAAATTGCATGTATTCCTATTGATTAAGTAAAATACTGTATGTGATTATAGAAAATTTAAGTGTTGTTTTTATTTTTGTATTTAATTAGTTTGTCTGAATTTGTTCAACTTCTTTTTACACAGCACAGTTTATTCATTCCCAGAAAATATCTATCGGAAGTGTATATTCACAAACAATGAACCAACTGTTTGGGACTGTAACCATGACCTCTCCCTGACCTAAACCATGGCCCCTTGTTATTCTGCCAAAGGTTAACCAACAGAAGTTTATAATGGCATGCACCTCGCTCACAATGCAATGCGTCTATGGCATATATTATGTAGCCAAATATGATGACAGAGATAATGAGCTCACTGTACAATCGGTTTCTCCATTTCTTTCTTTATAATGTATTCTAGAATACAGATGACATACATTTATACTGTACCACCTGTAACATTGACATTGAAAGCTATGCATTACATTAATGTGTGTGTAGATAGCACAGGTGAAGACTCAGATAACAGTCTATACAATTATTATTTTTTACAGTTTTTGCCACAGAGAAGTTCATGAAGAAAAGAGCAGTTAACACTACATTACAAGCAGCCCTCATGTCCCTATTTCAACCACCAATGTCGTTACTGCTTTTTCGATTGCTTCACATCTTAAAATGTATAGTACTGTATGCGTGGCGATTAAATGATATGGCCCAGAGACATACAGTACACTGTAGCAGTAAATTATATTGTGCTACTTTGCACCTGGTTTGGCACACAGTATATCCTCAACAGTTCAAAGGCTAACGTGAAATGAATGCATAGTCTGATTTGTGAGTTTGTGTGTGCATACTTTTGTACAACAATGTGTGTGTGTGTGTGTGTGTGTGTGTGTTTCCGTGAGGCCTCATTTGAACCTCGAACCTCAAACAAACACAGTTGGGGAGATGTTAACTCTGTGTAGAGGGGAGAGTTGGAATGCATGGCCTTAGTTGTCTCTATGTGCATGTTGCAGTTCAAGTGAGGAGACCTCTAAACCTCCTCACCCTCTCCTCTTCCTCTTTGTTTTTCATCCCTCCCTCCATTTCACAGAACTCAAATTCTCTCTCGCCAACCCACATTTGCCTGGTCTGATCCTAAACCTCTGTTTGAACATAAGGCCAACAGCCGTTATGTCAGGTTGAGTAATAGCCCTAAACAGTCAGCTTTAGGAGGAAAATGCTTTATCTTATTTCTTATCCTATAATAAAGATACAAACACCTTCTTGTGCACCCTTTGCTGTTCTGTTATTATATCAACATTAGGATTGTTTGAATGTCCATGATATATAACATGTCAACCACCAATGCCAAACACACAGCTTTTATTATATGGTTGGCAACATTATATGAACATATAATTCAAATCATGGATCAAATCTAAGTGTAAATGACTTAATTCTGAGCATTTTCTTTTCTTAACCTTAAAAGATAATAACTGCTATCACCCATGAATGTTCTGCAATCCATAGCTCTCTACATTTAATCAAATGCTTGTGTTTCGTTGTTTAATCATGTGCCTTTTGAGCGCAATGTACAGTATGTACATTTTGCAAACATGTTTGTGGCAATATCACCCCTCCAATTGTCACTATTACACACCAACACTTTGCCTGAGCCCTCAAACACCATCTGTATGTTACAGGTTTCATCTGCTGTCACTATCACACACCAACACTTTGCCTGAGCCCACAAACACCATATGTATGTTACAGGTTTCATCTGCTGTCACTGTCACACACCAACACTTTGCCTGAGCCCTCAAACACCATCTGTATGTTACAGGTTTCATCTGCTGTCACTATCACACACTAACACTTTGCCTGAGCCCACAAACACCATCTGTATGTTACAGGTTTTATCTGCCAAACTGGCAAGAAAAATAAAGGAAACAAAACTGAAAAAAGTGTTTAAAGTTAAAACAATGTATGCTTGATTTGAATATAATGACTAGGAAACTGTGCTGAAATGGCAGTGTTTAATAATGCAGAGAAAATCAATTTATAGCACTTCACTGGAGGGCAGAGATATTAAAATATTAACTGTGTGTGTGTGTGTGTGTGTGTGCATTGAGGGGGCTAGATTCTGTAATCACAACTTACATAATCATGTTATGTCATTACTCCTACAGTCAAACTGTACATTATGGCTTGGCTATAAGCTATAGGGAGACATGTAGATTTAGAACACAGCAGAAAACAGCAGTGTAAGCATATGCCTGCTTTTCAGGATGTCTGAATACTATACTGTTAATATAATAATAATAATAATATTATTATTATTATAATTATAATATTAATAATTATTATTATTATTAATAATTCAAATATGTGTCATATGTTATATTCTCATGCTATTGAAAAACGTAAAAGCAAACTGTTATATTATTGTATATTTCCCAAGAAGGGGGAGATGAGAGAAAGCATCACGCTGAGGCTCTCCTTCATTTATTTCGCAGCAAGCCTTTTCAGGGCTTACTGGGTTCAGGGCCCTATTTCAGCAACAGGTTTAACCAACTCTGAAACTAACCCTGAACTCTGAGATGGAAAACTCAGAGTTTTCAGTTTCAGAACAGCTGATATGAGTTAGTTTAGTCCACTCGGAGTATGTTTACGCGCATGCATGAAAACTATACAAAGTCATTGTCAATGGAGCTCAGATACTACGCTGAAATATAGCGACCGCCAAGAA
Source organism: Typhlichthys eigenmanni (assembly GCA_027564635.1). Lineage (NCBI taxonomy): Eukaryota > Metazoa > Chordata > Actinopteri > Percopsiformes > Amblyopsidae > Typhlichthys > Typhlichthys eigenmanni. The sequence continues at coordinate 8,358 of JAODUK010020140.1, forward strand.
AAAAATGCTTAATAGCAGGAAATGTTCATGCTGTGTTCAGCCTGTGGAAAGTTACTTAGGGAAAGTATACATTGGAACAAGCAAACATCTCTCCCTCTCAAAAGTAAGTCTAAAAATCTATGAGTGCACTAAGCCCCGCCACATTCCCCAGAGTGCCCTTTCTTTAGTGTGATTTTAAGTTGTATACTTTAATATTTTCCTTAGTTCATATATGTATCACGGTACAATAATTATCTTACTGTTTCTACAAGAATTATGTTATTGACAAGGCACCATTTCAGAAAATTCCATTTTGAACAACTGCTTATTTTAATGGTATGGTTTAAATGTTTGCTATCAGTTTGTGTTCTCCTCTACATGCTGTAGCCCTCCAAGATGTATTGGGTGCATAGTTAAGCCATTAGGCTTATGTGTCTTATTTTGTTGGTGTTGGATGATGGGAACAGAGAGGATATATGCCTAATTATTTTATACTGAGAGAATACTCACAGAGATGTCTAATAAGTGTATAACACAAACTACAGTAGGCCCATAAGACTATACGATTTTAACCAACCATGATAAAAAAAACTAGCCTATTGTTAGATTGTATAGCCTACTTCTCTTGATTAAGCGATTAATCATTCAGTAGTTTTTTTATAGACTTTTTCTTCTTTATTGAACAGTTACAGGTACTAGAGACAAGAAATTAGTGGGAATGAGATATTTGAATGGATTGAAAAATTCCCACCTGCTGGATTTTAACCTCTGTCTCCAAGAAACTCTTGCAGTCACAGAGCTAGCCTACAGCTTTAGCCATAGCACCAGGTCATACTTAATAATAGCTTTAACCCGTAGTAGAATATCCTACTGTTTTACATAAATGTAAAAGGGTGGGTAATGTTAAGGTAAATGTTACAAATAAAACGAACATATGATTATGATATGGGAATCAGTGATTATAGCCTACATCTAATTGCGGTCTTAAAATCATTTCCGGATGTAAATGGGAATTGATTCGGAAGAAAAGGTCTGACAGCGGCTTCATGCTCAGTGGAAGGGAGGAGAGAAACTCAGCGTTTGTTAAAGAAAACCTGCTAGCGAGCAGGTTAGGTTCACAGAGTGAATTACCATGGTAACTTTCCCTGAGTTATCTTTCATTTCCATCACTTTAGGGTTAACAAACTCAGAATGTTTCATTATTGTAGACAAACCAAGGTAACCAAGGATCAATTATACAGCATTGATGAGAATAGAACAAAGTCGAAGGCTCACATTGCTGCCCACTTCCAAGTCCTTAGAAGACCAAAGGTGTTTGCTCCATCGATGCATCATGCATGCATCATTCTGCTCAGCACTTTAAGTGAGCTGTTCACAGTTACCTTTAGGGGCTAAGCTAATAATACTTCTGAGTTTCATTTGCAGAATGTATGTTGTTTATTATTATTGTGTGTTTTATTATTGTTGTTTGTTATGATGGAAATATGTAGGGAAATTGGAGGGTTTGGGAATTTGTATGTTTTTTAATTTATAATATGTAAGTGAGACCAATGTTTGACTTGTTACTGTTTTTCATGTGTGGACCTCAGGAAGAATAGTTAACTAATCGGAAACAATAAATAAATAAATAAATAAATATAAGAATCTAATAAATAAATAAATAAACAATTAAATGTGCATTTGGATCTTAGTGTGTGTGCAGGTCAATAATGTTAAAATAACAACAGGAATATTGTAAACATTATGGGACCGTAAAAAAGTCAAGATATTTACTTTGTAACAGTTTATTATTATATGCAGCTAAGTTAATTCCCAGTAATAAACTGATATGTTTAAGTAAATCCTAAAAATGGTATGATCTATTCTACTCAATTTGATTATATAGTATTCCATGTGGCTTTACAGAAAGATGTAGACAAGTGCAGCGTGTGTGTGGACTTGTGTTCGTAATATGTGAACTGCAGTACAAAATGACAAGCACATAGAATGTATAGGTCAAACATACTGTATCATAGATTGTCAAAATGTTTGTTTCAAATGTGTCTAGCTGTAAGTGTGTATGTTTGTGTGTGTGTGTGTGTGCGTGCATGTGTGCGCGCTCGCGTGTGCGCGTGTTGATCCCAAAGCAATAGCGCAATTCCCATATCAGGATATATCAGGACATAATCAGGATGAATTACCCAGTGCCAGGTTACATAATCACACTCACCCTATTACCTCACTTCGCCAACCATGTAGTAGCTACAGTCAGAGGCAGAGATACTGTGAATGTCAACCTCTCTTCCAGTTAGGCCAATTATTCGATAGAACACTTCCCTCTGGTGGTCAAACATTGACATTTCACCTTCTCTATCTAAATTGGGGTGACCACATGAGCAGATCAACAACTTGTTTACAGATAGCTTCTGTGGGCGCCACTTGCATACTTAAAATACTGAATACTGAGTTACATTTTTACAGATGTTAGCCCTGGAAAATAGACAAAACAGCTGCATGCTATGCTCTGACAATTATTAAAAAATATTTACAGGACAATTATTGTTAGAGTTTTATTGAAATATACTATGATTAACAACTAAAAAGCACTTACTTCAATTAATAATATAAAATATTTCTAATGTAATATCTTATAATAATAAATAATATGTTGTATTCTGAGAATGGAACATTTTTAATAAATGCAAAATATTTACAGCATGTTTTTCATTGTAATGAAACATTGAACTTTTAATTAACCAATATGATGTAATATAACTATCTAAAAAAAGAGCCAAGCTTCCATTAAATAATTATGCATACAAATGTGACGATATATGATGAAACATACACAAACTATGCCACAGAAATACAAGAGACCTGCATTTTCTTTATAATCACGGTGGTGTGATATAATATTACAACCCATGAACGTTGTTTCCGGTCAATAATATCTTATGGGCAAAGATATCAAATGTCATAACCTATAGCATGTTACACACACACCTGTGTTAGGCGCTGATTAGTGTTTCAGTGTTATCTAGCTGCACGTAGTGTGTACAGTGCATTCATGTGTGTGTCAGCTCCTTGTATCCTGTTGATGACGGGAGATAATGTGCTAACACAGGGTACGGGGATATGTACAGAGATAAATACAGTTAGGGGCAGATGGGTGGTGAGAGAGAGAGAGAGAGAGAGAGAGAGAGAGAGAGAGAGAGAGAGAGAGAGAGAGAGAGAGAGTGGGTGAGAGAGAGAGAGAGAGAGAGAGGGGGCGCGAGAGAGAGAGAGAGAGAGCGCGAGCGGGGGAGAGAGAGAGCGATAGAAGAAGACGCGGGGGAGAGAGAGACATAAAGAGAGAGCGATAGTGCGCCATGTCTCAGGTGTGCCTCTTCATGTGCAGTGCCAGGTGGTCTGAGCGTGAGAAGGCCCTCTGACACAGCAGGCACTCGTAGGGCTTCAGGCCTGTGTGCTTGCGGTAGTGGCGCGTCAGCTCGTCGGACCGTGCAAACTTCCAGCCACAGCCTTCCCACGAGCAGTGATAGGGTTTCTCCCCTGAGGAACAATAAGCGTCAGCAAGACTGATCCAGGCCTATTACGGAGCAACACAGAGAACTGTCTCCCTGCTCTTTCAGTTACTTTAAACTGTACATAGCTTCTTGTCCCTGTCTGCAACAGAGTGACAATTATGATTTAGTTGATCCAAAATGACTTACATTGACATGATAAATGGACTGCATTTACACAGCGCTTTTATAACCTTCAGTACATTGTACAGGATTGCCTCACATTCACCCATTCACACACACTCAACCGTGCATGCACACACACACTTACACGCACACACACACACACACACACACACACACACACACGCACATTTACATCGGTGGATGGTATATAGGTAATGCAATTACATATTAAGGAGCAGGTAGGGGCTAAAACATCTTCAATACCTTGTTAGGCCAGGTTATGTCAAGTGTCACATGAAGACCTTTGAGCCCACAAACTCACCTGTGTGTGTGCGGAGATGGGCCTTGAGGTGGGAGCTCTTGGTGTAGGTCTTGCTGCAGCCCGCGTATTCACAGCTATGGATGGCAGGCCTCTTTTTCCCCGTGGCCCGTCGACCACGCTTTCCCTCCCCTCCAGCAGGGGGCAGTGGTGGTTCAGGCAAGTGGGGCTGCTGTGACATGGGGAAGTGGCCACTAGCATGGCTGTGTGAGTAGTTACGGTACATGCCGCTGTGGCTGGAGAAATCTGGGATGTAGCTGTAGTGTCGAGGGTCAGAGGTCAGCGCTTGGCCCTGAATGAACCTGTTGTCAGGGTAGGTCACCATGGAGACATGTTGTTGGGGATAGTAATGGCTGAAGTCCCACGACTTGGCCTTGCTTGGATATGCTTTATCATTGTTGTGTCTCTCCAGGTTACCTCCTTGGGTGAAGCTAAAATTATCTCCACAGGGTACAACAGGTTGGTTGTTGCCGAAGCCCCTCTGATACAGTTCTGCTTGGGCTGACACAGTGCTCTCAGGGGACAGGAGATCCACCATTAGACTGCCACTGCTGCTCATTTGAAGATGCTCTGGTCCCGTTTGGGTCTTGAACACACTTCCCTCTTGGTAAAGATCGCTTTGCTCAATCTGTGGGAGCCGTTGGGTATTGTGGTCTGAAGAAGCGTCGAAGTCAGGCGATGTGCTGCTCCACTCAGACAGCAGGAACTCAATGTCCCACGATGCCCCAATATCATCATCCAGACATTCATCTATCAATGGCTGAGAGACGTGTTGTTCAAAACTACCAGGAGACCGATCGTTGGTTTTCTGGTCCACACATAGAGAGGCGTCTTCAGACTTTTTGTGAAAAAATATACAAGCAAACATTATAAAACCATTTGTATGCAGTATTATGTAAAATAAATCAAATATAGTTATGTTGAGAAGAAGAATTTTTATCTCGAACATACCTTAATAATGTCAGTAGAGTGGATAAAGTTGTAAAAAGAGTTAAAGGAAGGCAGCACAGCTTGGGTAACAGCCATTGTAGTAGTTACAGGTCTTTCTTACATTAACATGTTGTCCCTATCTATAGTTATCAGTTAGAACTGCCACAGGCTGACCAGATCACTCATTCCAATTACAGGTTTGTATAGGCCATAGAACTAAGCAGTTTGTCTTTCTGCCTCCATCCTTGCCCTGCTATCTCGCCCTCCTCTCTCTTGTCTATCTCTGTCAGCTGTGAGCTGGACTTCAAATCTCTTAGTTTCATGCAGGTTTTGACCGTTAGGAGGAGGAGGAGCATAAATGTGAATATTTAAAACCGGTGCTTGCTCTCTTGTTTTGAAACTTGTAGGTTTACACCTGTGAGAAAGTATCGCATAGTAAGTGAATATATTACGACTCAACTGACTGACCATATGTCTAAAATTATTAGTCTACCTGTCAGCTAAAATCAAACTAGAAATTAGCACGTAGAAAAGGAGCATTTTAATCATTTCAGGCATTTAAGCATGTAAGGCCTAGAATGATAAACATTAAACAAACAGAGAAAAACATGATATTTATTACAATGAATGTTAATGTTAATCAAATGTTAACATGTCATGGTTAGTCTGTTTATTTTGGCTTGAGCTATATAGACTTCATGCAGGAACACAACAGCAACCCAGAATATTCCGTGTTCAGTGTTGAATGAATTTTTATTGTACTTTATATAATAACAACCACCATTAGGTAGACTACCTAAACCGATTCTAATAATGTATATGTATTAGGCTAATATGGAGATAAAAAATAAACAGACATTCTAAGTAATATCCAATAAACAACTAAACAAATTGTAAATAAAATAATGGTGCACAACATCTAAAATATAATCTGTAATCTGTCTAATAACTTTTTATTTTTCTTTACAGAAACATTTCTAGCTGCATCCCTTTTGTTTGACTATTAAGCACATTTACACTGGCCATTCTTTTTCCTGGTTAGGACACACAGCTCTTACTTCTGAGAAGACCTGCATGTAGTAGGTGATTATATTATGAACCATGTTTATCTGCTCATTTGGGTCCAACACAGGCCTTCTGTCACTCCACAGATAATAGTCATGGCTGCTGCCTTCTGATGACTGCCCCAGCTCAGATAAAGACTGCTTGAGCAAGCCTCTAAATATGTAAATGGTTGTACGCCATCTCTTTTAGCAGGTCTACATTGACCTACCATAAAGGTGTCTTTACTTAGTAGCTAACTATGTTTCAATATTAAATTGAAATGCAACGCACCACTTTAGTTAGAGGTCATATGCTTTCAAAAGCCTTACACTAAGTTTTCAATTTAGTTAACACATTACGTTTTCTGTGGCCGTTTTTAATTTAGGCAAAACATGTTTTGTGCCTGTCAATCAAACTGGCGAAAGGTCCATTGTGATTATATAACGAATGAAATTAATGAAACAACAGAAACCAAACAAAAACAAAAACAGTGTTTTAAATGTATCTGTTAAAAATGTGTTCAAAATAAAATAATCGCTGTTTGTCTCCATCTATTGGTCGGTGGTAGTTCTGTGTGCGCCTCTGGAATTGGTTGCTATAGCAGCGGATTATATTGCAACTTGGACCAGAGACTCGGCTGCTGATATTGTGAGCTGGTTATTGTAAGCACTAATATAACGCGCTTTTAGTCGATATTTACACAGTGGTAGGTAGTATTTAAAGAATGTTGATTATAGTTTTTAAAATGTTGCATTTATTCTCGTGCTTTTATTTGTGTAGCCTGGTTGTATCATTATTGCGACACTGAACAATAACACCGGTAGAAAAAAAAAACTTAGCAGTTGATTGGATGAACCAACTGGTCGTTTTCGCTGTAGGTATACCCAGAGCCGAGAGGTACGCCAACGGAAGTTTGATATTTTCAATGGTCACATGGCTCACGGAGAGGCAAAACCTATGGAAAATAGTTCCAGGAAGTGCTTGTTGGGTAATTTGAATATATATATATACACACAGATATATAACTAAATGTTTTGGTAAGTAGTACTCAATAAATGCACCGATTTGCATTTAAAATAACATGTATAGGGTACTTTTAGTATTTAGGCTAACTTCCGTGAACTATTTTGAGGCTCCGTTGCTGTGGAAAAATGGTCCATTGGAGTGAACGAAGATGGCGTGACTCTCTCTTTGGAGGGCTCTGGGCAAACCTAAACCACGCCCCTATAGCTATCTAATACAATGTTGATTGGAAAGTTCAGATGCTACTCAGACACATTCAAAATGATTCAGAGGCTTTCCAGACTGATTTTCACCGCAAAGTTAAACTGAAGATCGCGACATCAGGATTGACCAGCAAAGTATGACATTGTGTATTTTGGGTTGGATTACAGATGGAGAACTCTTCAGAACAGTTTCTGTCAAATAGAAAAACTGCTGGGGGAATGTGGAATAATGCCAAAGTCACATACAGCAAGGAGACTCATGAAATGCTTAAAGGTGAGACAAGTGCGTTTGTGTGTGTATGTGTGTGGGAGGGTGTGTGTGCACGTGTGTGAGTGTGTGTGTATTCACTGACATGTTCTGGGTAAATATTTATTGTTTGTCTCAATACCCAGTGATGATGGAAGAGTCAAAGCTCACCAACATCCAGCGTAGAAAGATTAACCAGCGTCTCAACGGTAGGTTTTTGGGGTTGGACATTCATCTACTGTATATTTAACATGTTCATTAGCATAGACTACAAGCATAGACAACTACTGTATATTTAAAATGTTGATTAGCATAGACTACAACATATTATGTAAATGTGTCAAATCGCTCCTATTTCCACAGAGGGGCCAGCTTTGCCACAGACCAATAACCCCACATCCTCTAAACCGCAGTCACACCCTAAAAGAAAGATCATTAAACCTGGTTTGAACAGTGTGTTGGCAATACCCAGAAGAAGAACTGCAGCAAACTGCCGTGCTGGGGACAGCTATATAAAAGACGTGTTTAGGGTACTTCCAACAAGTATGTTTACATTTATATGGAAACATTCACCTGCAGGAATCTGTGGTTTATTTCCCTAGTTAGGGTTTGATGAGTAGTTTAAATAAGGTTTCCCATTTATATACAATAAGCCTACTCTGCAAAATATTTAGGCAGGTGTGTAAAAAACATCTAAATCAAATCAATATTTGGTTTTACTATACCCTTTGCCTTCAAACCAGCATCAATTCTTATACTGTAAGTACACTTGCACAAAGTCAAGGATTTTGTAGGATTATAGTCAGGTGTATGATCAACCAGATCAACAGGTACTAATGATCTTCAATGTCACATGTAGGTTGAAACACAGTCATTAACTGAAACAAGGCTGACACAAGGTAGTTACAGTACACTGCATCAGCAAGGTCTCTCCCAGATAAAGATGTAAACACAGACTGGGGCTGTTCAAGCTCTTTTGAGGAAGCACAAAGAAACAGGCAACCGTGATGATCGTCGACAAAGGAAACAAAAAAAGCTTATTTCCCTTCGAAATCGGAAGCTGTCCAGCAGTGCCATCAGCTTAGAACTGGCAGAAACCAGTGGGACCCAGGTACACCCATCTATCCTGCAGAGAAGTCTGACTAGAAGTGTCTTCATGGAAGAGTTCCAGCCAAAAAGCCTTTCCTCATGGAAAAGCGGTCAAGCAATTCAACTATGAAAACATAGGAACTGGGGTGCAGAAAAATCGCTAGACTGATTCAATATTTGGCTGTAGCAGAAGGCAGTTTGTTTGCCGATAGCCTGGAGAGTGGTACAATAATGAGCAACAGTGAAGCATGGTGGAGGTTCCTTGAAAGTTTGGGGCTACATTTTGGCTAAATGGAGTTGGGGATTTGATCAGGATTAATGGTGTGCTCAATGCTGAGAAATACAGGCAGATTTATCCATCATGCAATACCATCAGGGAGGCGTATGATTGACCACAAATATATTCTACAGCAGGAGAACGTCCCAAAACATACAGCCAATGTCATTAAGAACTATCTTCAGTGTAAATATGAACAAGTGATGTTATGGTCCCCACAGAGCCCTGACCTCAACATCATTGAGTCAGTCTGGGATTACATAAAGAGACAGAAGGATTTGAGGAAGCCTACATCCACAGACAATCTGTGGTTGGTTCTCCAAGATGTTTGAAACAACCTACCCCTAGGGTTCCTTCAAAAACTGTACAAGTGTACCTAGAATAATTGATGCTGCTTTGACGGCAAAAGGTGGTCACACCAAATATTGATTTGATTAAAATTTGTTTGCGCAAGTCGCATATTGTAAATTGATAAAAAATACACTATATTTTTGAAAGCATTCTTATCTTACATCATTTTTACATCTGCCTAAAATGTTTGCACAGTACTGTATTTCATCTGAAAACAATAGAGCGTTACACCTGACCTGCAGAATGTCCTGTCATTCAGCCTTCGTACATTTCCTTTTTTGTCCAAAGGAGATTTTGAGAAAGAAAAGAAGCAGTTACAGGACATAATGGAATTGGGAAACGAGCCTAAATTGAAACTCTGCCAAAATGTTCCTGACCCAGAAGTGGAGGAGAAAGACAGGTTCCAGGAAGGTATGTATTTTGAAGATTATACATTACTGAAAAATTTGATAAACGCTTAAAGTTGTTCCATACTTGTTTTGTCAGTCTATTTATAGAATTCCTTTGAATGTTTAATTTCCAGTTGGTGTGTGTGTGATGTGCATATATTTATGTGTATATATATATATATATATGTGTGTATGTGTGTGTGTATACTCATTCTTTGATTTCTTAAAAAAAATGCATATAGGTACTGTAGCAGCATTTAACAATAGACTCTTGTTGGATCCTCTGTAGTTCTTGACGAGATTGAAGAACGGAGGAAATTCCTGTCAGAAATGACAGCTCTAGGCAAGAGGAAGCAATATCAGAACATTGTCAATTCAGAGATATCACAGGTAAACAAGTTTAGCTAACATCTCATCCCACGGCACATTTATGCTGTATTGGTTGATTGTTAACGTTTTGTTATTTTAAAATAAAGTCTCATTTGGTTTTCTCTTCATATCCATCTTCAGAGAATTCGGGAGCTGGAAATAATAGACAAAGTCCGTAGTGCAGAGTTGCAGGCTAATATGACGCTTGAGAAGATGGTGGGGACTTAAAACAATAGAAGAAAGGTGTTGCGCACATGATGCGCGCTTATGACTGAATTAATGATGAATGGGCTTTTTGTTATTGGACAAATGAAACTTAATAGGATGATGCAGTCTAATTGTACTATGCCACAACAATTACAACCACATAAAAGCATTGTAACAAACCAAACAGTAAGTACTTGCATTCTTTTATTTTATTTAGCTAACAAAGCTGTGCTGGGTTAGCAACGGACAATAATGCAGCATGGTGAAGCCCTTCGTTTTATTTTGACGCAGACAAGAAACAGACAACTAAAAAATAAAATAAAAAATGGTTATTCCTACAGTAGCATATAAAAACACCTATGATACAGGTGGGGAAAAGAATATGTTATTAACACGTTGGCAAACAAATGCATTTAAATAAATTGCACTTAACAGTTAAATTCTACATATATGACAGACCATTGCTACTGTAATACAAATTAATTTATATATAAATTAATGTATTGCATATTCAGGGATTGTTGCCCAATGCTTAGAACTTTTTAATTGGCTACTTTTGCTCCACATGTCCATCCATCATTAATGCATTTATAGTCTTAATTAAATGATGTAAAATATTGAACTGCAATAGCTCAGCTTTTTCCATAATTCTCTCCAGCCAACATTTTAAAAATCAGTTTAAAATATTTGTTTAAATGTCGACAAAAACTATGATTGACCAAACTCCAAAACTGCATTTGATGATAATATTATGCACTCCATGTTTGACTAATCAGCAAAAACAAGATGACAAACAATAACAAGGTAGCAGCCAGTAGTTTTTGGGTTCAATCTGACTAGTTCATAATGGCATAATTTATGAATCAGAAGTACCGTGCTCAATACAGACATGGCAAGTAATATCTGGATAGCCAACTATTTACTGTCAGAAGAATTGTGGACATTTAGTCAGTTTCAAAATGTAATGGATATCAGGATGGTTTGAAATGTAAATGTATAATCTTCATAAATATAGCCATATATAATATATAATAGCCATCAGGATGGGGATCAATATACAACAGAAACGTAAACGTTCTATATTGCAGTTCTCCCTAATTTCAGGGACATTATTTGTTTTCCCACCTTTGTTAATCAAAATGAAGCGCCAACGTGCATCCTGCAGTTAAAAGACAGTAAAGCACAGTATACTGTATGTCGCAATGTGATCATTTACAAAAGTTCAACTCCTTAAAGCATGTGAACTTTCGTCACAAAGTCCTTTGTCTCACAGTATTAGTTTTTCCATAGTCATGTTAAAAATGACTTCATCGGCTCACTCCCTTCACATGCCCATCAGTGATTCAGCTCTCCTTGTGGGGGCTCTGGCCTTTGCCAGGCTCTCCCTTATGGCTCAAACGCTTGAGCGCCTTCATGGGTTTGAACTTTGACCCCTTCTTCTTCTGCTGCTTCTGTTGCTGCTCACTGGCTGGTTCCTTATGGAAGTCTGGGAATTATTCAAAGGAAAACATTCTACATTTGAAGCTAAGCAAAAGTGCAAAATGAGTGCAAAATGAAGGACAGGAATAAATCGAGCACGATAATTAATAATGAGGTGCATTATTAATTATCGTGTCACTTAAAACAGATTTTTACTTTGAGGTGAGGTTCAGCTGAATATCAAATTCAATGTTCAACTTACTAATGAATAATAACTGATTTGTTATGTGCAAAGCATCTTTTCCACAATGATTACACTCTAGCAACGATCTAAGCGCACAGTCTACAGCGCAAGGCGCAAATTGGATTTAGGGCGTATCCAAATCCACGTTTGCTATTATAACGGCAGACAAACGGCCAGTACGCTGGGTGCATGGTTAACAAGTATTGTACATTTCTTCATTATTCATGGGTGTGTTTTGGGCGTACCATACGATAAACTAATCCAAGTGTCATCTCCCATTCCCTTTAAAAATCCAGGCGTGCTTGCATCATAGGCGCATTGCTATTATATCGGCGGGTTTGTGAAAGTGCTGGAGCAGACCATTCTAGGCAATGGCAAGATCCATAAAAACGGTTTATGTAGGTTACACACTAATAATATTTGACATTGCACTTACAATTTTTAGTCTTTGCATGCGTGTGCGCTCCTGCACGTCCCTGTATGTGTAACAAGCAGAGCGTACGCTCGTTGTGCACCCAACATAGGCACTACTATATTGATAATGCGCCTCACGCTGACTTTAGACCAGGTGTTTGCTGGTCAATCGCGCAATCACCATCCCTTGCCTCAAGACAGCAATGTGCCAGCAATGTGCGCTAAACCACACCTCGTGTTCAGACCAACACACCCACGGGTGCTCAAATTAACGCAAATGCATTTGCTATTTAAACACCCTGGGCGGGAAAATTACACTTGCGTTCACGCTTTGCGCCGGTTGTAAGATAGGGCCATTAGGCGTTACATCGACATGTATCCATATCCTAACTGCTAAATTTGGAGTGAACAACACTTCATATTCACCTTTTTTCTTCAACATGGCAGCCATGAGTCGGTCTTCTTCTTCATCCCTGTGACAAATAGGAGATGGTTAGTTGTTGCCATTGCTTGGGAAGTGTGAGAAAGAGCCCACGGGCTGCAATAACAAGTGTTCACCTCTGCCTGTCCAGATCCATGCTGTTGATGATGTGGTTGCGCTGCTCGATGATGGTGACCAGATTAGCCATGAGCTCCTGCTCTCGACCCTTGTCCTCATCATTCCACTCTTTCTCTGAGCAGAGAACAAAGGATGGGGGGGAAAAACAATTAAGAAAAAACAAATCAAGCATAATTTATTACAGAATTTGTATAAAGGACACTTGGTGTATGTCATATTTAAATATTGTGTAAAGAAATAGAGATTTGTTTCCAACTGAAACGAGAGTGCACACAGCCATTACTAAATAACCAATTCAGTCCCTGTAACCATTTTACATTAAAAGAGGTAATACTATCCATTGTGCATTTGCTAATCAGTTCATGTCAGACAATCACTTTTTGGCACAACGCTGGTAAACGGAGGTTGCGTAGCCCACGCGATTGGATGCCTTCAGCAGACACACCACTACCGTTTGAGAGCAGCGAATACTAGTAATTTTTTCATTATTTTGAAACGTACTTAATACGTGTTTATTCAGATTTTCCAGCGTGGTTAATATGTACTTTTTGTGCGGTGTGACAAACAGAACAAAATATTTCTGTGTTATACAATCTTTAACCTTGCTTAAGAATAGATGATTTAGATGCGAGTTCAAATGGAATGTGAATGGACTGAAACAGTGTCGTATAATAAGAGAGTTGGTTCACGTGGTTTCGGTTACAATGGGAGTGTCTCTTATTATATGGCTCTGGACTGAACCACGCGTCTCAAACCTGGCTTGTTGAGAAGACACCTCAGCTCATACTCCACATCTGCTTGTCTCTCCTCCAGATTCTGCTGCTTGGCCCTACAGTGAGGAACATTGGTCACCAGTCCAATACAAGCCCTTTGTAGCCCTCATTTAAGACTGTAGTCACACACATACACAATCTGGTACTGTACGTACGTGTAGACTAGCTCCGCTTCTCGTCTTACTAGAAGGTGTTTCTCGTGGATGAGGGTGAACCAGTCCACCAACAAGCGCTCTTCTTCCTCGTCTGAAGAAAGGTATTGTGTTAGCCGAGATTAAAAAAGTCCCTCCCAAGACCACAGGTCCTCCCCGGCTCAGTGACTGACACACAACAGCACATGGCTTTTACAGGGCAGATCGGCCTCCCTCGGACCAAAGCAACATTTCCACGGTGACGGTAATACCATTGGGGCTGTCCCTCAGCTTCCTCTCCAGCTCCACTCCTCTCTGCTCCAGCTCGTCCAGCTGATGCTCCAGCTGGCTCATCTCCACATGGATGTCCTCCACTGGGATGTACTGGTCAGACTGCACCTGCACGGAGAACCACACGCACACACGCACGCACGCACGCGCGCACACACACACACACACACACACACACGCACACATAACACACCAGCTTTACATACAGTAGGTCAAATTAAGCAATTAGTATTAGCCATCCTAAATACATTATAAACCATAACAGCATTCGTAGATATTTATTTTTAACATAAGAATTCATGGTTACGTATGTAACCTCGGTTCTATACATTTTGGATGCCCGACAGAGCTTGGCGGAACTCGGACGAGAAGATTGCCAAGAGGTCACTTCCTGGCTGAACATGGCTTTAGTACTGGGGCCAGAGAGCAAAGGTCACCCATGTCAGGTGACCTCATACAAACAATCGACATTCAGGCGCATTCAGTATAAACTAGTATGAATACAAAGCAGCCACGTTACCTGCTAACTGCTAACGGCTACTTAGCGGTACCAGAGAGGTTGGAAACAGAGCGGACTCAACATTCAGTGATTCCACATTGGGTTTTTGGAAGGCGGGTGGTGGGACCTTTTACCCTTTATGCAGACCAGAACGGCTCAGCGTTCTATGCAAGTCAATGGGGAGGGGGGTAAAAATAATTTCACCATAATATTGCCCATTATTTCTCTCTCGGGGTGCCAATGTGTATTTTGAGTACCTACATTCAACCTGAGACCACAACGGTATTTCTGCAGCAAACTGATTTGGGGGTAGATGCATGGTAGATGTAGCTGATCTGGGCGCTGCTTACATTAGCCTCCACAGCGAAATGCTGTTAGTGACACGCCCACAAGAGACCAGAAGCGTTGCATTTTTGCTTCCATTGAAGTACATTACAATGCTTCATTCCAATATCTTTGGGCAGTACCTTTCGTTTGATGAGGGGGAAGCCGTGGCCTGGGGCTGGAGGTCTGGCTGGCTGTGGCCCTCGCGGGGGTCTGGTTGTGGATGTGGTGTGTGAGGGAGAGGCCTTCCTGTTGAATGGGTTCTCCTTGCAGGTCCGCTACAAGCAGACCAAAGAAAGGGTTAAATCCAGAACTATCCAGGACTATAAAGGGTAAACCAATAAGATAGTGTGCAAACATGTGACCACAGTTGCTCTGTGGCTTTCCACACTAAGTGCAGCAGCATCTCAGACCAAACAAACGCTTGTGGGCCACACATACAAACACATGTATATATGAAAACAACAAACAGAGGAGCTCGGATTACAAGCAAGCGGGAACCTCCCATACTGAGACATGAATACAACGTCAAAGTGCCAATCCCTGCAGTTCATCGAATGGCCACATGAGGCTGGCTGCTAAAGGGAGTCAATCCCCAGACCCTAATGTTAAAATGTCAGCAAAAACCTGGTTCAAAAAATGGTTGTGTCTTTTTAGCTAGTCTCCTCGTTCATGACGGGAAGTTCATTTATTTATTTTTATAACATAAGTTAAAAATAAATAAACAAATCTATATACTGTATACTGTATACAGCTCTGGAAAAAATTAAGAGCACTGTAGCAATTATCTATGGTAATACTATTTATGTTTTATTTACATGTAAATGTATATGTATTTTTGTTTATTTTCTTAGGTTATATATAGTTTTTTATTTTATATATAGTTTTTACCCTAACCCTAACCCTTTTAAGTGCAGTGGTCTTTTACGTTACGCTACACACACACACACACACACACACACAGTATTCTGTATAAACACACACACACCTTGCTGCTGGCAGAGGGGGTCTCTGAAGCCAGAGGGCTGGGGGTCACCGGGAGTTGTGGAGGCAGGGGCCTGGGCCCTTTGGTCCACGCGCTGCGGTTGCTCTGCGGGGTGGCCGGGGCAGAGCTGGCGTTGGGCGGCATGGGAGCAAGCGAGGGGTTCAAGGAGAGGTGAGACAGAAGCTCGGCTGAGGAGGAGGAGCAAGGGGAGGGGGCGGAGGGGCCGTCGTCGGGCGTGCTGATGGACGGCTCCGAGACGCTCTTTGAGAAGGCAGATTCATGGAGGCTGTCGCTGCCTCCCAAGGGAGTCTGGGAGGTGCTGTGGTCAGAGCCAGATGACAGGCTGTCCATGCTGAGAGCTGGAGAAGGAGAGCAAGAGGAGGACTGGCCATAAGGGAGTACTGATACGTAGAGGGCAAGTAAAGCCGAGCAGGAAGCAGAGAGGAGGAGGTGGAGAATAGGGACATGAATGAATTATGATGTGCACAACAACAATGTGGGTTTTAGCTTTACATTGTGGAAAGATTTGAATGTATAGGTAATAAATCATATACGGCAATGTTCCCATGCTGCATTATTACACTTGTAGCTACATTATATTACCACTCTTACATGTTGTGTATTGCATGATACTTATATTTATTAATTCACATTACCTACTTCGCCTCTTGGTTAAAACTCATATTGCCCAGAGTGGATTACTAACCGTAGTTTATAAAAGGTGTTATACTAAATACTAACACATGAAAATGTATGGAACTCATATTTAACAAAAATACATTTCTAGAAGTAATGCTAATAAACGTGTATTATTATTATTATTATTATTATATATAATATAATAAACTATTATTTCCACATTCCTGACAGGTGTGGCCGCCATACTGCAGTCAAGCTGAACATGCTGTTTGTGGGCTTTAGGCACCAAGCGGAAACCTCCGGCCTCTACATGGGAGATAGAGCGGCCATCTTGGATCTTAGCCCGGCATGTCACTGACCTTGGCTGGAGGAGGAGGAGGGGGGCTGGGGAGCACGTGGGGCGGGGCGTTTCTTGCCCTTAGGGGCCTTAGGACTGGCGGAGCGAGGGGAGCTGCCCCCGCTGGGCGGGGCATCCGGCCCTGACCCCGCCCCCTCGGCGGCCTGCGTGATGCGGTACCACGGGTGGCTGCCAGCCCCCACAGACGGAGCCGCTGCCCCCCCCTCGTCTTCCCCTCCCTCCCCCTCAACCTCTCCGTCCTCCTCCTCGAAGGGGTTGGCGGGAGGAGGGGGCGTGCCGAGTGTGGACGCCTCCTCTTTAAGGGAGGACAGGGAGCCTTCGTGCGGGGGTGTGGCCTGGCCCCCTAGTGGCGGAGGAGGGGGAGGAGGCTTCTTCCTGGGTTCAGACTGGACCAGGGCCAGCCACGGCGGGTCTTTGGGTTTAGGGGTGCTGCTGGACAGGCTGGGGATACGAGGACACACAGAGGGAGGGGTCGGGGGTCACACGGGAGGAGGAGGAGGAGACGCACAACAACCGGCCATGACAGAGTGGAGACAAGACTATGGCAGTGTGATGCATGGAGCGAGGACAAAGGCCGACGCCCACTGGTGGCGTCTGACGCGCATCGATACCAAGGTTTAGAACGCTGTTACTAGTTCTGCTTCTTGACAGTCAGGCCATAAACAAGCACTGAGTTATATCCGCAGATATTTGCGCTCCGTCAATTTGTCTTTACGCTTCGTTTCGACAGTGGGCGTTG
>JAODUK010020159.1:0-25812 GCA_027564635.1 Typhlichthys eigenmanni
ATATAGTTCACTATACTGTATGAGATGACTTACTGGGTCAGCAGGACCACAGAATTCACGGAATGTTCTCGGAGTGTCTGTGCCATGGATCTCCAATGCCATGCAGGATCCTGAACACAACTCAGTCACCATACTCTGTGGGGAAGAATCCAGCACCAAATTAGCAATCTATTCTGGTGGATGAATTCTTACAAGGTTAAGAAAATATTGCTGAATTATGAAGACTATGTATGAATCAATATGATTACTCTAAATGTACAAATCAATCAGTTGTAAACTAGATTACTTAGCTGAAGGCATATAATTATAACATGGTCTCCCAGGCCCTTGGATCTCAATGAGGATTATGATGCATTTGAGTGAAGTCGGAGGTGGCAAACAGGTCACTGACACCTTCCATGCATTCCAGCAGGTGTGAGGTTGGAAATCGGAAAAACATGGATGTCCGTGCTTCATGCTTCTCTTGTTGCATACAAGCAACAGCAACACAAACTATTGACAATTCTGTTGTTTCTAACCCCGTCGATAGTAACTGCTACAATACCACTAAAACCGCTAATAACTACATAACAAGGACACATTTCAATGAACATAGCTTTATGAATGTTAATTAATGTAGTTCATTATCAAATTAGATGTCAATGTGTTTCAAAACGTATTAAGCTTGTACTGTTCTATTTCTGACTGTCCACAGTCAGTGAACTAGGTTTTGAGAAACCTTGTCCGAGATTCCAACGTGAAACTCAGATGAGGAGGAATATTACTTATTTTTCCATGTTGGAAATCAGAGATTCCCAATCCCGACATATACCGATACTCAAATGCAGCATTAAAATCCACCGCATACTCACGGTGTACTCTGCTACAACCCCTTTGTAAACTTCATAGAATTCTTCTGCATTGGCTCGATCAATGTTGAACTGGCGAAAAACACATTTCAATAAAGAAAGAAACAAAACAATTAGAATGTATAGATTTACCATGCGCATGCATTGCGTTATATAAATGATAGAAGTTGTTATAATTCAACATGAAACTACAAATCACTTTAATGGTAATAATAACAAAATATTTTATAGAATATTGATATATATTATTATATTTCATTAATTAAGTTGCACTGTATATCAGCAATCATGGGGGATTGCTGTATTGCTGGGGATTTTGAATTCTCTGTATGTGGTAGGGGCACAGTCTAAAAACTATGAACTAACTAAAGCCTGAATTGTTCCACTGACATACGTTGAAGACAGCCATGTGGCAAAATATAAGATGTCTCCCAACGTATTTTACTTTATACATCTTCACTGCAAGTCAAAATAAAAGTTATATAAAGCCATACTGTATGCAGTTCTTCAATTTACACTTAGATGGATTTCTTTCTAAAATGGTCTCCGTGATAGTGCTACTGGCTAAAAGCTGGTTATAGGCTAGCATATTTGCTTTCTCTGACATAATCTTAGATATTATATTTTATATATATAGTGAAAAGAAACACACTGGCAACAACCTATTGACAAAGTTGTCAGTGAATGAAGAGCATTGCCTTTTGACATCACCAAAATGGCTAACTCACAGTAGTCTTCAACACAGAATAGAACAAAACATTGATTGATTCTGCCTCTCCTATGCGCTACAATAAGCAACACATCCCATGTGACCAAAACAAATGGACATATTAGACCACACCCCTACCATTTACAATGACTAGACACAGTTAGCGTTGTGAAAGGTCACCCATTGCAATAGAGATGCTAAATTTGATCATGGGGTCAGCTTAGAGAAAGCCAATATGTTATGCCCTTAGGTTATATGGGTAAAACGTATTGATATCTGCTCATGTTGGGTAAGAAAAGTAGCATATATATTGAATAAGACAATATCTACAAAATTGTGTGACACAGATTCTCCCAGGTAGAAGCAGGGGCTGCAGGGAAATCACAATTTAACAGTTTACCATCTGAAGTGCTGAGATTTCAAATCCAGCAGCGTATATGGAGTTCAAGATCTTCCCGGTCAAACCTGTGTAACCACAAAGACAGTTTAAGTTTTGGCAATAACAGGTATTAAGTGTTCTTTTTGTTATGCAATCATTACAACAGACATGATGCAACATGAACATCTTTTGCAGGACCGATTAGAATTTGTGTCAAATACTATAGTTAGTACGCCAGGGATGTCATTATAGGAGGAGATATAATGCAAATCAAACTGTTACAGACACACAAACATGACTTTATCTCTCGGGATAATTTAAAACTGTTACGGTCCTCAGCACACCTTACGTAAACATTCTGTTCAGGAGCATGTCACCACAAGGGCAACAACAAATAAATAAATAAGACTTATTCTAATTGGGTACGCATTGATTCTATCTAGGTTGTCAATCTATCCATCCAAAATAAACCCTTCAGATGTCCTCTGTGTGTTCCCCATGAAGCCTCAAACGGTCTGACTAGGTTACACAGTCACCCTAGCTCCCAAAAGCAGCTGGTACTGTTGCTAGGAGATTTTGTTCTGGGTGCCTGGCAACAGATATTTCTCTATTCCAGTCATGACTGAGTGAAATTTCAGTCACGACTCCTTTGTGATTGGTTACAAATTGTAAACACCCATAGCCACACAACTGACCCTCAGAGCATATCCAAGCGTGGATTCTCCACAAATGGCCTTTGAATTGATTGACAATCTCAGTTTCTGTTTGACATTCAGAATGGATTACTTATCTATGCCCCCTCAACCTGAAGGTAGAAATTGTGTGAAAAGATACATACAATATCATGACAGTGCAGCAAAAATATAGAATAAATGCGCTAGTAAACTTTTAATCTTTCTTAATAAAGAAGGCATTTTGCATTAAATTAATTTAATGTAAAAAATGTAATGTACCTTTAGCCTTTTAATCAGGCCTATGCATGTTTTAATAAAATCTCCTTTTGAATTAAAATTAACGTTATTGGATCAATATTGCCAGTATGTAGGCTAATGTAATTTTAATATGTTGGTAAACTTGAACCCTGCAGTGCATTGAATGGCCGCTTGAGGCTGGCTGCAAAAGGGAGTCCATTCCCATAGACTCAAATGTTAAAATGTCCAACTTTACAGCAGAAATAAACATGTTAACTATATATATATATATATATACCCTACCTACAGCTCCATAGAATTATCTTACAATTAAATTAGAAAACTTTGAGTTCTAATGAAATTATGTGCATTTCATTTGACAATTAGCCTTGGCTGCACTTGTCCCACAAATGTTTTCAATATAGTATTCCCACGTTTGTGGAAGAGGAGCGAGTTATTATCTATTAAACCTCCTTACAGTAAAGGCATAATTAACTAAAATTATACCATTGATTAGTCCAAAAAGTATATTGATACTTGATACTATAATGCACATTGATACCACTTAAATAGCATGGTTTTAGATAATATTGTAAGCTTCTCTTAAATCCACATTGAACACCAGGCTCCACATTTCTCAAAACAAAATGTTATCTTAGCTTCCAAACTCTCCGAATGTATCTTGGCTCCAAGTGGTCTGTTATGGGAAAATGAGAAAGTTGCACGTCGTGATTCAGGTGGGTGTGTTATGACCTTGACATATCTGTGGCGCTGAAAATGTAAAGAGTTTGGACATAGAACAGTTCACTCCAGAGGTCGTCACATGTTGCAGTTTCAGAGGCAGGCATATAATTGTATATGGCGTATTTTGAGAACCCATAGAGATTGGTTTGTGGGAAACATATTACATAACAGTGTATGCAGGTAAGTTCACTACCTTCTGATATGGCATGAGGTTTGACGATGCAGCATGTGCAGTCTTTAAATATTGCAGTGTTCGATGGACCATGACCCATTGTTGATGGAAAGAACAATTCCCGTTCCTGCAATAAGAACATACACATAATGCTCAGATATGTTGAAAAAGCTAATTTGCCAAGTAAACAGGCTAGAAGCACCACATTACACACTAATAACATGGTTTAAGGTGAGCATTCAGATTACTGAATAATGATTTAAATCATTTTAAAAAATGCAATTATGCATACAGTATGTAGTTGCTTGATAGATTAAACATGGTGCCAATTGTTCTTTTCCCTTTCCTTGAAACTTAATGTGCAGCCATTTTGACAAGAACTATCTTTAAAAAGAGATTTTGCTCTTAAGAGACTATCAAAATCAAATACAATAAAACAAAGAATACAGCCTTACTCTCGCTGCAGCAGCAATGGAGTCAGACCCATGTGCTGCATTTTTCATGCCATCTGTTCCATAATGGGCGCGGACACTCCCCTGGGTCTCTGCTTGTGCCACAGAGGAGTCTGTAGAACCCAAAAGCCTCCTCCAGATAGATATGGCCTCATCACCCATCAACTCCATGGCAACCACGGGGCCCGAGGACACAAACTGTACCAGGTTACTGTGAAGATGGTTCGCTTATGAATATAGTTTTTATATATTATATAAATACTGTCTTGGCTTTATTGTTTATGGTCAAATGAGCACTACAATGCTATTAGGATTAATGTCAGAGAGGTTATGCTGTGTGTGTGTTGGGAAGAGAGGAACCTTGAACAATCTCATGCACGATTTACACAGGAACGTACTTGAAGAAAGGCTTTGACTGATGTTCCATGTAAAAGTCTGCTGCTTGGCTCCTGCAATACATACATGGCCAAATCAACTCCTACGCTGAGTAGTTAAAGAGTAACTGCACTTTAAAATGTGTTCTTTGAGCTGTAGACTAAATAATAAAACTGAACTGTGACGAGACACCAATTCTGGTGTTAATATTGACAAAATTCCATGAAAATCTGCATTTTAAGAGTTGAAAATGGCTCTACACGCCATCTCCGTTAAAAGGCCTTTGCTGAATTAACTGTTGGAATACATGTACATAAAATGTAAATGTTAACCTTTCGCTCCTGCCCAAAACCCTCTCAGCTCCTTGCCTACTTTTTTCAAAATTGTACAGTGGGATGAGTTAGGCTCGGAGCTGGGGATGAAGTTACACATTAATGATGGCTGAAGGAATAATATTATATGACATACTGTATATATACCGAAACCGTGAAAAAGCAGAGAAAATTACGATTAGTACAAAAAAATGCTCCCGGAATGTTCATCACAGTCTCCATAATAGGAACATAAATACCATTCCAGCTTTGTCAATTTGGCTTTGGTCACAATCAGCTTGGCAGCATGTATCTTCTCAAGGACATCTCCTATCTTGGAGATTGCATCAGGTTTTATCATAGCCAGAGTTCTAGTTGAATATAGACAGAGGAAGAGATAGAAAGAGATTATTGAGTTGACCACAGTCTGAGACTGCGTTTTTCCAAAACATTTCAAACAAAGAATCTATCAGACTTTTTAAAAAGTAGATTAGTTTTGTTATGTGGCAACACCTACTCAAGTCAAGTCAATTTGATTTATATTTATATCTACTCCATTATACCTTTCTTCTTTGCTGCCCAGTTTGTTTGCTGTGTACTGGTCTGCATATTCAATGAGACTGAGCTGGCGGGAGAACACGTGTACTCTATTCCCAACAAACAGGTCCTCCTGGCGAAGGTCATCGTATTTGGTTCTCTTCAAAAATATCCGTTGGTTTTTCACATCATACTGCAGATTAACAATTGGATAGACACATTTTTATGTTGGCTTTAACTGACAAGTTGTACCTTTAAAAGGTTAGTCTTTTAACTGTTTGAATATATGTTATCTGCTTACATGTACGCCACAGACAGAATATAAAAACACACTTAAAAGTTACTGTATGTAATAGGCATAAGAGGTCTAATTCCACCACCACAAAACAAATGTATTTACTAAAGCAATACCATTTCTACTGTGCCATCTATGGTGTAGTACAGAAGTTGGTAGCGTCTTAAGAGGGCTGCAGTTGGGTCATACCACTCTGCAAGAAAGGCATAACGATCCTCCTATACACACACACACACACACACACACACACACACACGCATGCACAATGTAAGTTATTATTTACTAGTAGCACACATAAATACATCTGTTTAGATGTGGCTACAACCACATCTACACAGATGTTCATTTCAGTTTAATCTTTTTTACAATAGCATTATATCCATCTCTCTCCCTCCCCCCCCTCTCTCTCTCCTCATTTCCAGCCTCAAAGAACATGAAGCACGAAATACAAAACACAACAATGACATTATTTATGTGGATCTTTTGTTCTAATATTGATGTCCTCCATTCCATTTTAGCTCTCCCTCATACAGGAGTCTGTTACTGAACAGGGAGTTTCCTTTGATAAACTTGGATGGATGCACTCATTTAATTAAATATAGACAGTCAGGCAGTGTTTAAAAGCAGATGTCCATATGATGTACACAAAAAGATAGATATTGCTCATAAACCTATGAAGTCTGGATTAATATGTCACCTCAAGTGGAGTTTATCCCATTCAGCTGCACCCCAGATCTGACTCTGACTCCACCCACTACAACTTTGAAAAAAAAAAATGCATCAAGGAACAGTGAGCTGAGGGCTGAGAATGGGACCCCTATTAACATTAACGTTACATTTTTAATTTGATTATATGAGCATACTAAGTGTGCCGATGACAGCCAGCCAGGTCCTGGGGTGATTTTATAACGGATATTGGCGTGTAGATCTGTTTTTAGCCCATACAAATGCCGATTTTTATAAAAACGGGAATTTTGTCAATGTTATTGTTAACACTAGCATTGATGTGTCTCAGATCAATCCTATTACTTAGTTTACAGCTCAATAAACTAATTTTAGGGTACAGTTATACTAATGTTAACCCCTACTAGGTCATGAAAATAGCCTAAAGCTGTGTACCGTAATAATGTTGTGATGGCGATCAATGTTACAAAACATTCTGCCTGGTCTCCAGAAAAAGATCAGTATTTCAGCAACCATGCATGTTAACCGTAGCTTTACAGTAAGTGACGTTGCGGTACCATAACGAGAAAGCAGTTGTTACATCGACAATTGGTGGACATGTTTTAGCAATGTAACAAATATGATAAATAGTATAAATCAAATAAAACACTGAAACAATATGTAGTCAATGGTAAAATTCAACGCTAACTGTAGTTAGCTATCAAGAAATAAATAGGCTAAGCCATTCCAGCATAGTCAGTGCGGTGCCTTCGCTGTTGATACAGGATATATTTGATAAATACCGTATATAATTATCCAACTTACCATTACTAACACAAAACGATATCAGCGATGATCGCTTACGACTGAGCATTGCTATGTTTACATTAGCAACGTGGGTGAAAGGGTAAGTTGCGTTCAAAGCAAGGCGGGAAATGGTAAAACACGCAAATCACTTTTTGGACATTTAGGAAATGGTGTCAAGCGTCATCCCATGGCGCCATCTAGTGAAGGGGCAAAGGTAATATATGTCTTCATTGCTCCGAGTGTTCTTGAATGCGACATCATAGTCCTGTCCTCCGTCAACAAACAGGCAAAGACCAAGAAAAGAGACGTACCGGTACAGTAGGCTACCATATTGTAGTTCACATGTGATTATTGATAAGAAAGCTGATTGTGCACGATCAGGTGACGATAGGGTCTGTCAATTCAACTTTAATCCACGTTTAATGCGGCGTGCAACGATGTGTACCAGATATATGGACTGTCCTCTAATCTTGGACGGTGGACTTGCAACTGAACTTGAAACTAAAGGTGCCAAGTTATTGGTAAGTTGCTACAACAATAAAGTCAGCTCAGCTAATAAGTAAAGGAAAGTATAGATAAGCATATTGTTTCCAACTATCACTAGGCTACTATTAAATGCCATGACATCTTGATTATATGTATCTTTAGAATTACCCAAATATATCCTGATCATAATTCTGCCTGTCTGTCTGTGGCTCTGTCTATATGATTTCAATGTATCTTTAATCCAGGGAGATCCGTTGTGGAGTGCAAGATTTTTACACACAGATCCCCAACTCTTAAAAGATGTTCATTATAGGTGGGTATTTATCCAATTCTATTCTGCTTAGTCTTTGAACATTTTATTTGTAAAGTGTTGGTGATGTTATAGTGTATTTCAACAGATACCTCCTTAGTGGTGCTGATATTATTACTACAGCCACATATCAGGCAAGTGTGGATGGATTCATGAAGTACCTAGACCTGACCTCACAAACGGCCACCGAGCTATTGATGTCTGGAGTTCATTTGGCCAAAGACACAGTAAAACAATTTGTCTCTGAGAATGGTACAGGTACGCATGCAGTTTATTTGTATTGAACTTTTAATAGGTTTTAGTAGCAATGTTTATTTTGAAACTATTAGTAGTACTGTTTAATTAAGATTCATGTTTACTTGTTGAAGAGAGGTATCCATTGGTTGCGGCCTCTATGGGACCTTATGGGGCATTTCTTCTTGATGCATCAGAGTATAATGGGGCTTATGCAGTAAAAATGAGTATTGAGGTGAGTGGCTCTGGAGGCTAAACAGTTTATTTAAATTTGAACATTATCATATATTAAAGTATCTGGTACTTTACTCCATAAATTGGAACATAAACAAAGTGGCGAACACCGTTCAATCAACAAAGCCCTAGGCTTTGCAATACTTTTCACTATGTGGGAAGGAGCATCTGATGGAGTGTTTGATTTGAGTTTGAAGTAGGCAAGCATTCTCGAGAATGACTGACCCTGCTTTTAATTGTGCAGCAGGTGAATTAACTGATGTGTGTGAATGTGTCAACCTTTTGTGTGTTCCAAGGAGCTTAAAGATTGGCATCGGCCCCAGATCAGCTGCTTGGCTTCAGCGGGAGCGGATCTCATTGCTTTCGAAACAGTCCCAAGCATCAAAGAGGCAGTGGCTCTGTTAGAGCTCCTCAAAGAATATCCTAATTCTAAAGCTTGGCTGTCCTTCTCTTGTAAGGTAATCATTGTTACTATAATGTACTTTCACAGTACACTATTACACAATAAGTTTTACTGGGTATATACATCTTTAGGATTCAAAGTGCATATCTGACGGCAGTCCATTTGCTGAAGCTGTCCAGATTGCTAATACATCCAGCCAGTTGATTGCCGTGGGGGTCAACTGCTGCTCACCGTCTCTGGTTAAGCCACTCCTGGATTCTGTCAAATCACAGCTGAGACCTGACCGGTGCTGGATTGCCTACCCTAACATTGGTGATGTATGGGATGCAGAAAATGGGTGAGTATGACCAGATGAAGTTGTATACTTCCATTTTAATCAATCAATTGACCTTTGCCAAGCCCCGCCCCTTTCACGTGTCCTACCTAGTTACTGTAACTAGGTAGGACAAAAAAGAAAGCTCAATTGTTATTGGAGGACATGCAAAACGGGGCGGGGCTTGGGAAAGGTCAATTGAGCCTATTGATAAGGTGTTTAGTTTTTATTAGACTAGTTTCATATGTGGCTGGGATGGGCTGTCTATTTAATAAAGAAGTGTTCATCATTAATATATGAAAATATTTGAATAGAGTATCTGCTTATTCAGCAAAGCATGGGAATAATGTTAAAGGAACAGCATACTTTTGTATTTTAAAATAATATTTTTAAAGATGTTGTGTTGACTTATGGAACATACATTACCTGTTAAACCAGGAATTAGAAATATTTGGTTGCATTTGCATGTAAGTAAAATGTTATATAATGTGACTGATACGTAATTGCTCATGGCAAATTCTATGAAACACAACTGAACTTTGAAATAAATGAGAAAAGGAAAATAGTTTTTTGGTAATTAGTTATACATTAAATGAGACTATAGGTTAACCATTCTATTCCACGTGAATAATCTCTTAAGATGGCAGTTAACGCCAGAGAAGACGTCAGTACCTGAACTAAGTTCAGACTGGATAAAGCAAGGTGCAGGAGTGATTGGTAAGGCTTTTCTTCTTTCATTTGAGTTTTAAAGTGTTTTTTGCATATTCTCAATGCAATCGCTTTATTCCTCAGGGGGCTGCTGTCATATTGGTCCTACTCAGATCGCAGAGCTACATCAGAAGCTACATGGTAGCCCATTATCTCAGGAACCACAGCTGTGAATACAAGTCTATCTGTAATTGATTTATAAACAGATGTGTTTGTTTGTTTAAAACAGACTGGGCTGAAAAATAAGACCCACATAAAGCAGATTTACAAAAAACTTTTTTTTTTAAAGATTAATATGTTGACACAGTTTTGGATTCAATAAAGACAAACGGCAACAAAGGCTAAAATAGAATGCAGAAGGAAATACATACAATATGAGCAGCAAGCATGCAAATTTGTCTTTCTGTGGTTCACATCTTGAAAATATACACAAATTACAGTGATAGATTCTTCATTACTAGTTATCCAGCTCTTTTTCTAAAGGTGTAGATCATCTAATACCACTAAAAGCATGTCAGATGTTGTCACAAAATACATGATTGATAACATTGTACTGTGGTACACACTGTATATCAGTTAATTAAAACTAAGATTATTTATGAATCTTTAAAACAGATTTTAATATTTATAGAACATTCCAGTAACTAATGTACTGTATAACATAGTATACACCTAAATATTATAGTAGATATTTGTGATATATCTAATCAAATTGAGGGGGGAAAGTAGTGGTAACAAGAACACCTCATCCCTTACTTTGATTTATTCAATAAACATAGCAACACGCAATAGACTCAGTCTGTGATATCTTCTTCAATGTCACTCTCAGGGGAGCTCCTGTCTCTGTACTCTGTGGTGTTGGACAGGCGTTTCCACGCTGTGTCTTTCTGACTTCCGGTGCTGTGTGAACGTCCCAAATGGGCCAGCCTCTTGGCCGAGGCCTCCGCACCCTCGACTCGGCTTCCATGGAAGCGCTCGGTGCCCGAGTGATGGATGTCAGGGCGCGTGACCTCCAGATTCAGAGCCCAGGGACCAAGCTTCTGCCAATTTACCCGCTGGAATGCCATGATGCAATGAAGGTTGCCACCCACCTGCAATGAAAATGACAATGCCATCCCTGAAAGGTTTCACACAAATATTGCCAATTGACTTAACTTAAAATGAATGACTGGGCAACCTTTTTGGTTTTGCGGCACTGAATTCCCCTTTCTGTGTGACGGATGTCCAGGTATTCTGGATTTTGTGTGTTGAGGTCGGTCACTATGTCCAGCCATCTGAGAACATAGGTTTCATCAAAGACGGCTCAGGATCGATGCAAGCCTAAATGCTGTGCTGATTTGTTAGAAACAATTTACTTTTTGCAATGAATAGCTGGGTGTTTCCTACTAGGTTCACCAATAAGAATCCAATGTTCCATCTCATTTACTGGAAGTGGACCTCTGCTTGCAAAAAAAAAAACAATGCTTCATTAGTTCATAGACCTGGAAGTAGACTAAAATGTGTCTATTTGCAAATGAGATTCAAGTGGGACAAACTCAAACACAGTATAAATGAATACCAGCAAGAACAATATACCTATATGCTTTAGCTGCTTTGAGTGGCGTGGCTTCAAATCCCACTGGGCAGAAGTAGTGATTCTGGCAGTGATAAATATAGGCCATAGACTCATCCGTCAGTCCTTGCGTCAACTTCTGTAATGCTCCTTCAGCTAAAAGGTGTTTTGAGAAGTTAACAGACATCTTCAGAGGGCATTACAAATGAGATGACTAATGAACTCACCCGTTTCTCCTGCTGTCTTGTGTTTCCCGTGCGGCTTGTACAGAATGTACGAACAACCTCGAACTCTGAAATTCTCATTGATTTGTCTGAACCATCTACAAGGGAAAATACATCATTGGTTCAACATTGTGGCATACAGTACATCGTATATGCATTAACATTACTGCAATAGACAGGATTTAACACTTTAACCAAAGCAACTTAACAATTAGTACATTTATCAATAACTGAGCATTCTATTAGAATAACAGCAACATGTCATCACAGCTACAATTCTATATATTTCACAACAATTATCATATAATTTATCCTCAAAATAACTAATGCTAATTGCATACATAGCAGCAAAGCCCTATGTTTTCTAAGGGCTGGTCTAACTGAGTGGGAATTAAAAGAAACCAATCACTGAAGCAATGACCGGTGTAAATAGCAATAGTTAATATAATGTACCGCATAAGGGTGGCATTGCCAGTGAAAGGGCCGAACTTGATCTCCTCAAAAGGTGGCTGGAACCCCAGAATATGCAGTGCCTCCTCCTGGGATATGGGTGGGAGGCTAGTCATGCAAACAGACACTTATTAAACAATGTGCACATCCCAGTGCAGGGCACATACTGTATATTGCTACACCCAATCTTCACTTTTATGTGGCAAAATAATGTGACAATATGTCAGCACATTGCGTACAAAACTGCAGACCTTCCTGCTCCTATAGTGCTGTACAAGAAGTTCCAGCAGGATACCAAAGAAGAAATTCCACAAGACGTCTTGTACTGGGGCCGACTAATGCAATACCTAAAGCACAAATCATTTTAAGTTTTAAGACAGACATGACCATGACGAGAATACCATTTGAATGTCTTATACACTACTGTACATGTCTGCTGTTACTGAAAATGTGATCTTTCTGTAAAACAGTGGTTATGAAGCCTTAATGAAACCTCACCATCTTCGCAGATCTAAGACTTTTCTCTGTTTGATCTCCTCCAGTGAAGCCTGGGAAGGAAGGTCGTGGAGGTTCCTGCTAAGCCTGTCTGAGGACTTCATTTTCTTGGAAATGATATTTTTAGTATTGCCTAAGACAAATATCATACATATAGTATCAGTGCAGGCGTTTACATTGAGGTCATTCACAATATTGAAAGCACAGTTAAATGCAGCAGGAGCTACAATAATTTAGAATTTAATAAGCCTGCTTTTCTTCAAGAAAAGCCTTGGAACTATGAATGTATTATTTATCCAACATATGAAGCTGTGGCTCTCAATCCTTTTGAATAAAGGAGAAGACACATTCATAAATAAGCATTTTCCTTATAATTTCTCACCCTTGATGACCCGAGTGGCATCAAACAGTGGACTGGGACCCCCCCCTTCCACACATACACAAACACAAACACACGTACCAAGGCATCACACCACAGGAATCCTGACCCCCATATTATTACAAACCATATTGCACACCAGGCCTGCACCAAACATCTACAGTGTATGGAAGAAAACATCAACTTGTCTGACTTACTCGTTTTAATTTTCCTAGTAAGCACAGCATCAAAATCTGTCGTATCAATTTCCCAAGCCAAAATATGTTTGGCTTTGCTGGAGACCACCTCCTCCAATTCAAAATCCCCATCTGAAGCCCCGTCAGTGGCCTGACCATGGGAGAAATCAGTGTCTGTTTTGTTCTTCACAAAAGCGGCGCCATCAGCATGCTTGTTAGAGACCACATCCCTGGGTACGTTAGTGGGGCAGTAAACAGACTCAGCCTGGTTGAGAAGAGCATAATCGGAACAGACCGTGTAGAACTTCTCTCTGGAGTGAGTGACGGGACAGGTCCACGGAACATGAAGTTCAGCACTTGAGGCACGCCTTCCTCTTTGGGTGTCCCTGGGATGGGAGCTCAACTGACTGCTTTCATCGAGCCTTTGTGGCATTGCCTGGTCAGACGGCCCAGACAGGTACGCTTCTTGACCTTCTGACGTATTAGGCATTGAACAGCCACTTGGGTGGTGGATGAGAGAAACAGTTGCTGCTGAGGATGCAGAAGGGATTGTTGTTCATACTTGGGATTAAAGTGAAAGCAAAGTATAATTTATCAAAACGACACAATTCAAGACTCAAGAAGTAATAGAAGAAATATCATGATCGTTTCAGACAAGCAAAGTAACAATAGCCTACTTCTTTCTATCCAATAGCCCATCATCGTGTGCCTGTACAGACCAGTGTCACAACATTGAACGTCATGACCATTACATTTTTAGATATGTAACGTTCTGATAACTAACGCTACCTTTTGACTATCACAATTACTTATCTGCAGGACATTCTCCAATGCCTGCCGAAGGTGCTGGGAGGTGTTGCAGCACTGTGGTACCGTACTAGCTATTAAGCAGAAGATAACATATAAACTCAATGGACGCGGAGGCACTTACACGATTAATTGCACAACTGTACGTTTTGACCCTATCCTGTGTGCTGTTACATAAAAGTACATAGAATTAACTCAACCATGTGAAAAAGTGTTTTTTTGTTCTCACTCAATAGACGCTATGCGTACAGCCGACTGCCCTGGCTAGGCTTCTTCCGCCTTGCAATCACGGACTGTACCAGTTTCTCAATCCGGGGGTTTATTTTGCTCCGTTTAAAATGATTGTTGAAGTTATATTTAAGAACAAAAGCAAAACGCATCACAAAATCATGTCATTATTTACAGATACGTTTTTGTTTGTATTGACATTTAAACCATCTTTAACCCGGTATACATATTATATGTTTTCCGCACCTCTGACCTATGTTTTTAATTCCTAAAGATGTCGCCAGAGGTCCAACCAATCATTTGGACTGAAACATAGAAAGGTTGAATAAACTACATTAACCGATCGGCGTGACAGCGACCATCACCACCGTACCTGCGGCTAAGTCACGTCACGTGAACTAAATTTTGGCAAGGAATTCAGGTAAACATAGCCCATACTATACTGCTTATAAGTGTCAAGCTTTCAATCTTAATGTGATTAAGTTGGCATATTGTTCGAAAATGATTTGTGAAGCTTACATTTCAGGGGTCATGTTGTTACATAATATAACATTGTTGTTTCAATATGCAATGAGTTTTGTTTCCTGCAATAAAAGGTCCAACATTTCAAAGAGTTTAGAAATATGAATACAAGCGTTGAAAATCCAATAAGTAGCCTATTAGGTCATCATATCATTGAACTATTCGTGAATGTTCAAAGTCCAGTGTGGTTAAACATTAAATACAGGATATTTAAAAGGTTTACCTTTTCTGTGTTCAGATATCATTTTTAGTGTTTTAACCTTGAGAACAATGTCAAGGAAGGTGATCATTGACACAGACTGTGGAATAGACGATGCCCAGGCCATAATGATGGCATTGGCAGCACCTGACATCCACATTCTGGGTATCACCTGTTGTTTTGGCAATGCAAGTGTGGAAAATGTGTGTCAAAACGTTTTGAAGGTGCTCTCAGTTTGTGAACGTAGACAGGTAAGTCTTTAACTGTCTCAGTTGTGGGTGAATTTACGTGTTTTACTGCAATGTAAGAAGTCTCAGCTCATGTACACATTGTCCAAGATACCAGTGTTTCAAGGCTCTGCTGGGCCTCTTGTTGGTGCCAGTAATTCATCTAGTGATCACTTTGGAACTGATGGACTAGGAGATGTGATTGAAGACAGAGATCCACAATGGAAGGAGAAAATCAAGAGAGAGCATGCTGTTAATGCGATGATTAGACTGGTATCTAAACACCCAAACCAGGTAAATCATTCATGTATTTTTAATACAAATCCATGTTAAGGCCTGAACAGGGCTAATTTATTACATTCTTTACTTATAGGTCTCCCTGGTAGCTCTAGGCCCTCTCACAAATCTGGCACTGGCTGTTAAACTGGATCAAAGTTTTCCTCTAAAGCTCAAAGACCTTTTCATAATGGGTGGAAACATGGAAGGTAGCTAATACTGAATGTGCGTATTTTTGTATTTTGTCTGAGAATTTGTGTCTTTAAAACAGCTTTTCTTTGTAGGAATAGGCAATATAACATTATGTGGAGAGTTTAACTTCGTCCTGGATCCAGAATCAGCTTATATTGTTCTGGAAGAATTCCTCTGCCCAACACAGATTGCAACATGGGAATATGCTTGCAGAAATAAACTGACATTGGTAAGAGGTTTAACCAAGTGCCTTGTTCAAAAACCTGCACAATGTTCCTACTTTCAACAGTGGCATTTGTTTGATATTGATTCTGTAGGAGTTCTTTGAAGAGTTGATCAATCAGGACACACCTGCAGCTCGGTTCATGAATATGATAACCTCTAAATGTCGGGCCTATTCTAAGGAACCTATGGTGAACCGGAGGGATGTTTACTTTGGCCCTGGTTTTGTCTCGTATGACTCCTATGCAATGGCAGCTTTCATCGATAATACTATTGTAACAGAGGCAATTGAATGTGCCGTCCACATAGAGCTCCAGGGCACCATCTGCAGAGGAATGATGGCACTAGATCAACAAAACCTTCTGAAGAAAAAACGCCATGTATTTGTAATGAAAATGTGTGATGTGACAAAACTTAGTCAGTTGCTCATGGAGTCCCTTAGACAACCGTGCAGTGCCAGTTCATAGAAGGAAAAAAATGATTACAAAGTATAAGCTGTAAAATATCAGTTCTAGTGAAGTTCCCAGATATCCTTTATCTAAATTAAATCAACTTTCACCTTTTGTGTAAAAAGGGAATCAAAAGAGATCAAAATCAAGAGAGAAATCAAGATCTTAAATGTTTTACTTTTATAGTCTTTTATTTTAAATGTACTGCCAAATTGAGCCAATATACAATACAACCTCAATCTTGGTGTTTTAATTTAAAATGTTGCCAAACACAAAAGTTTTATTTAGGGGAAACCTAAATTTAAAAATAGTACCAATTATTTTTCTTTTGGTCATGTGCATGTCAAAAATGGGCAATCATTCATGTGGTGTAATGCATTATAAAAGCAATGTTCATTACAGAGAAAAATGAAAATACATTTGTTCGACAATAATACTGAACTTTTGAAAAAAACTTAACTTTCAGAAATTAAATGCAGCATTACCAAATGCATGGACTCTCTAAACACACAAAAAAAATGCATTTGCACTGCCGAAATATCTCAGAAAATCCAAGACCTTTATTTAATTTATTGGCAGCTGATAAAACAAAATAAAGTTTGTATTTCCCCACTGAGTAAATAAGTGCAGGGCTGGGGTTGGTAACTTAAAACCCCAAACTACAAACATGTTATACTTTAATATAACATATTTCAGTTAGGATTCGCTGATAAAATTATTTGCTTCAGTATTTGTTAAAGCCATGGCCCAAGTGTTCTTTAGCTGCCATCGTCTGAGGGGTTATTGGGCCATGGCTCAGAGCTGCGCCTACTAAATGTTGGGCGCCACATACTCCAGGGGTTGTAGGTCCGACTCATCTCAGTGGGGGCTGGTGTGGGTGTGTGAGAGGCTGGACTGTGGACTACATCAGTAAGAGTTGTTGAGCTGGGAGCTGGAACGAAAGAGTGCAAGGCTGAGTCTGCACTTGTAGACCAGATGGAGCTCCCAAAAGGTGTGGTTGAGGACCATGGGTTCCGGCTGTTTCCCAAGATTGTCTATGCACAAATGGAAAAACTAAGTTAGTGGGTTGACGATATCAGCCATGGTAACTTAAATCAAACAATGTATTTATTAAGCACATTTAAAAAAATGGCGAGTAAAGTATAACTAAGTTAAAAAAAAAAAAAAAAATCCAAACAAAACATGAGATTAACTAACCATTGCTTAAACCCATTTGCAGATTCAAAAGCTAAGGAAAATAGGTATGTTTTAAGAAGAGATTAAAAAATGTTGCTGCTAGCAGAAGAGCTAATATACAATGGTAGACTATTTCAAAACCTTGGTGCAGTGACAGGAAACAGTCCTTTCAGTTATACCGTGACCGTGGGGCATGAAATAACATTTGGTCGTAAAACCTAATGCTATTGCCCTCAATAAGGAGAAATATATTAGATACATTAAGGGGCATCTGGTATGGATGCCCCCTGGGCGGCTCCCTAAGGAGGTGTTCCAGGCACGTCCAGCGGGGAGGAGGCCTCGGGGAAGACCCAGGACTAGGTGGAGAGATTATCTCCACACTGGCCTGGGAAAACCTAGGGATCACCCAGTCAGAGCTGGTTAATGTGGCTCAGGAAAGACGTTTTGGGTCCTCTGCTGTAGCTGCTGCCCCCACAACCTGTCTACGGATAAGCCGGTGACGATGGATGGATACATTAACGGCAAATATGGAAGCTTACTGCTGTTGGGTCAGTTGGTGAACCAGGGCTACTGGCCCACGAGTGCAGAGTGTTGGTGTTTGGGGCATCCCAGATCGAGGAGGATACAGTTTGGAAATCGGGCCATCTTTGCTGAGGCTCAGGCATCTTTGGGATATTTATTCCACTAAAAACTGAAACGAAACAAACCCATGTGTGTTGCATCTTCTCCACCCTGACGTGAAAACTATATATTGTACAGATAGCATGCGTTCATGAGGTTTACCTCCTGACAGGTTGAAAGAATTATTGGGTCCAAATGCAGAAAATGAGTTGGCAGAATTGAAGTGTGGACTGTTGACCGTCTCAATGGGACTCCATAATCCGGAGCTGTGGAGGAGTTGATAGAATGTTTAGAACATCTGTTCTGATGACTCAGGAAGACATTTGTTGTTCTGGGGCAGTAATGACCTGTCAGAGCTGTCACTCTCCACTGACGTCATGTGCTTCAGTGTGGCGTCCTGGTTATCGGCTTTACTTTGGCCAGTGCCACCTGACAAGAACACACAGCATTATACACGGCTTACATAAGCAGCGATATACACATGTACATTACCTGAGACATACAATTCCAGCATTAGCTACAGTATGTCTCAACTACCGTATCATCTGCATGGCAGCTGGTGTGCACTCCAAATGATTTGGTTTGTTTATAGTACTACATATACATACACTGGCGAGTGTCCCTGTTCAAATCTCCCTAGCTGAGGATGGCACAGACATCTCAAATGTTCACATGCCTGAGCTTAGCTCACCAATACCCACCTGGACTTTTGTCGTAACCTGCCGCCACTGCAGCAAATGTGGGATTCCCATTTTTACCCGGAAGAGAAGTGGCTATGGACAACTTGGTTCCGGGGGTCTTCTTTGAATTTCCCTCGCTACAAAAAAAAGTGTCAAACACACAAGCACATTGAAACAAATTATTGAACTCAATTGGTTTTTGTGGAAATATGTATGTGGTGCAAAGGTCGTGGTTTGTTGACAATCGTTAATGTAACAGTTATTAGAACGTCCGTAAAGTGGCGTGATATACATGCATACAATATTATCTCGATTTAAAGAATATTGCGATATTTTGCAATTTATTACTTTTTCCAACTTTAAACGATGTCCCCAAAACAAATCTATTGTGAACATCGGTTTGTTCATCTCACATAAATTGTATTGCTGCAAAATGTGATTGTCAAGCACACTAACTGACATGAACAATACATAAATATTGGTTCAATTCTCATGGGCAATTTATATAATAAGAGAGAGAAAAGAAAATGTATTGCGATACTTGGCGTCCGTGTATTGTTATAGTATTGCCATGGGAAATATTTCAATACTATGCTATCGCAATACTAAATATAGATTTATGCTTCTTGTCCAATCAAACTACTTGTTTGGAACCAATTGTTCTATAGGCCTACAGTAATATGAGGTACAAACCCCCAACGTGGGAAGTGTGCTCATGTTACGCAGAAGTCACTAAGTATGCAGCACCTGTTGGCGTTGAGTACGCTACTGTAGGTGCCTCGGGATGCTAAGCTCGGGGACAATGGTGGAGGGGAGCATGTCCTGGGTGAAATGCCACTCTTCAGGAAGTAGTCTGCATTCATTGTCTGTATGGAGATCTGCTGGAGACTGTCCACTGCTGCATGTGGAAAGAGCCACAGAGACAAGCATTAAAAGTTAACGGTTAGATGTAGAACGCTCTACAAACCTAAAACGGCCAGAACGTCTCTTTTCTTTTCATTTTATTTCATTTACAAATTGTGTTCAATATAGAATCAGTAAGGCAATACAGTTTGTTTACACTAGGGGTCGCTAATGCAGCAGAAACTCGTGAGGTTTAGCAGAGCAACAGAAAACAGACAGCGGTGATCAGTTAAAGAAATGTGTGCCAATGTAAAGTACATAATCTAGCAATCAATGATATATGCTGCAATGATTGGCTTGTAGTATGGCACAACTGAACACATGACAAACACAGGGCCGGTTTCACAAACATGGATTAAGCCTAGTAAGATCTTTGAAGTTTTTTTGATGTCTAGGACTAGAACTACATGCCTGAGAAACCGGCCCATAGAACAACTGTCTGGGAATTACTTACAGTTGCTGTTGTTGAGAGGAATGTCCCATTCAGGAGGGGCAGAGTCCCTCTCACCCTCTGAGCTGCTACTATGGCCGATCTCTGGAACTGAACCGTTGCAGAGCAAATTGGCCATCACAGAGCCACGTCCATCCTCCTGATTTCCAGCCACTGCGCAGATCAGCGTGTCAAAGGGTAAGGCATCGCAGCGTGACGGGGCAGTGAATACATTTTACAGGAAAGGAACTCACGTCTCGGCTTTTGCAATGTTCTGGGTTTAGTGGCACCGGTAAGGGGGTGAAGAGCTTTAGATGTGAATGTCTTGCGCTGTTTATTCTCCAGGGGTGTAACATACGGTAGCTCAAGGGAACTGACAAAATAAATTATATAAAGATCATGAGTGGATAAATACAGTAGGAACAGAAAATTAACAGTCAAAAGCGAGAGGCATTATTAGTTCACAAACCTGGATTTATCTGCTGGAGACTCCTTTTTTGCAGTTCCTTGTTTTTTACTTTTGGGTTTGATTAGAAAACTAGAACTTTCCTCTTTCCCTTTTTCTGTGGCTACTGTTTTCCCTGTATTCTTTACTGGTTCCTAGCAGAAAAGAGAGGACAAAAGCTCTAAATAATTAGAAACAGTACAGAAAGAATTAAAAAGTATCTTAATGTGAAACGATTACTGTACATGAACATTGAAAATACCTCCTTGATGCTGGCCTCCACATCTGGATTGGAAGTTTCTGTGGTCGTCGAGGAGCTGTCATCATTGTCAGCCAGAGTACCTTTCAGCTCATCATCCTGAGTCTTTGGCTTGGCTTTCTTCTCCCGCTCTTCCTTCTTTTTCTGGGCTTTTGTTTTACCCCGAAGTTTCCCTTTAGGCTCAAGTACTGCAGGATAAGGAAATAAACACACACACACACACACACACCTACTTGTAACGTCGATAGCCTTATCAATTTGTTCCCCTTGTGCTAATATAAAGTTCCTTCGGTCCTTCACCAGTAATGCAGATTTTGAAGCACACGCCCCTCCCTCACCCTCACACAGTACACTTAAGGTTCACACCCCTCCATACCCCTCCTGCCTGCAAACACACCTGTATTTTTTTAAAAAAACAATAACGAGCTGGGTCACACACTTGAGGCATCCCAAAAGCCTTCCATTAAAAACAAACCATCCATGTGCACCTGCCACAGACGATGCACACGCATACCTTTGTGTTGCGTCGACTGGGTGCTCTGCTCCTGTAAAGTGTCCACAGTAGGCAATTCAGGACGATCAAGGTCGCTGTCCATTACACCCAGCAGGCTGGCGTATTCAGGGTCCTCAGGGCCGAGGGCCTGGCTAGACGATGACCCAGGTATGCTTCTGCTCTGGAGGTCGGCCAGGCCTACAGCTTGCTGCTGCTGCTGGTGCTGCTGTTTGGTGTTACGAGCCTTCCTATTGGTCAGCTGGCACTGAGCCTGAAGGCTGTCTTGGCCGGAGCAGTTCCCTCCTTTAGACAGCTGGAAGGAGGCAGCAGCAGCAGCTTGCATAGCTGAGCGGCCGTAGCCTAACCTGGGCCTCCTGTCCTGGCTGTCGGGGTCCGATAAGGCTTGGCCGCTGCCTTGTCGGCCGCTGCCCCGGGAGGCTCCGCTGCCAGAACCATATAATCCTCTGGAGTTCTGGTGTGAGTCACTGTATTCATTTGAGCTGAAGGGTGTGGGGGGAAAAGGCTCGATTAAACTGGAAGTAGTTTGACAATACAATTCAATCTTTGTTGGGCATCTGGCCTTTGCATGATTCATGAAAATTACTAAGAAATAATTACGTAACTTATGTAAATTATGAAACGTATGTTTCAGTAAAAAGAAAAGACAACCAACGGGAACCATTCAATTTTAGGAGCAGACGCATGTTCAGTCTTAACTGCATCTTAAATGTATAATGCTGCTTGTTATATAATCAACAGAAATGTGTCAGCAGTCCCATTCTGCATTAGACCAAATTCACACTTACTTTGATTCACAGTGAATCTGGACTATTTCCCTGAGGTCGAATGGTCTCCCAGTCTCCAGAGTAGAGTTGGACTCCACAGAGAGGCGTCTTTTAAAAGGCTCCCAGATGCTTTGTGCTTCGAGGTATGAAGTAGCAATCACCAGAAGGAACATTAAACTAAAACAGAGAGAGAGAGAGAGAAGAGAAATAAAAAAACACAGTATGTATAATGAAAAGTTGTGTTGAAAAGATGACTAAATTCCTGAATACTCTTGTTGGAGTAGCACCAACCTCATCATGAGAGACACTATAACGTAGAGCTCCAGCTCCCAGCTGGGTCTGGGTAAGGTCTCAGCACACGTAGCTAGCATGTGGTAAGGCAGGGAGGCATTGAGGACAAACACAAACTCTGAGCCTCCGCTGGTCACCCACTTCAGCTCCCGGATCACTCTAGATGACGTGAAGTCAGGTGTAAACCTGGAGGGAAGTCAATATTAATGGTCTCACTAATTTGGACCCGAATTGGAGAACAATTCATTTATTAAAACAAATTAAAAGGAAGAAATAAATGCCTCGAGTCCATTGTACACTAACATCCTTAATTTCCCCACAGTTCTACTCTATAATTTCAATTAAATATAGAATAGAATAGCTGCTGGAATTTTCCTTGCAACAACTTAAATTCAAGACCACAGAAGTGGTGGAAGATTAAAATCAACATTAACTCTAGAGAGCTATTACTGTTGACCAACACACCAAGACTAGCTAGAATAGTATTAATAGAGACAATGACTACTGTGTACCGTGTGCATTGTATACAGACGCAGACATCCCCTGGTGTGAACACCCAGCAACTAATAAAGTAATGCTTATGCCAAGTTAGACACTTATAGGCCTTGGATCTGTGTGGATTCAGACTCTAGAATAAAAATATCTGTGTCAAAACTGCCAATATTGAAAATATCAAGTTAAATTAAGCTTGAGGGGCCGGGGTTTATAAGACTGGGTGTACTGACATAGTAGCATAGGTCTTACACAGAGAGACGTCCTCTCTCTCTTTCCCACTCCCTCTACAGGATGTTCTATATTGTACATTGGGCCCGAGAACATCTGGGTTTCTCAAATGAATGCTGACCCAGCCATAACACCAAAACATGTCTGCTATGCACTTGAACAGAAAGAGAAACAACAAGTTCCTCTCACTTACAATATCACAAGGTCTTTCGACGCATTGGATTTAAGCGTAAATTCTTGGCAATTGAGAACTTTGAATCCATATCCTTCACAAACTTGTCCATTGATCTCTGCGGATCTGATGGTTATCGGGAGCAAGCCTGTGTTCTCCACCCTGAAGGTTCTTTTGAGAGTGAAGTTTGGCTCCTTAACTTTAGTCTCTGAAACAGGACACGACAGTGGTGCATTACATACTGACAAACTGTATTATCAAACTACACAACTAAAAATAAAACAGGATTATAGATAAAGAGCTATAATTTTATTTTGTGAATTTGGCAGATAACTATGGCAATGGTAATTATTCCTGTTAATGAATATCCAATGCTAAATACCTAATACCATCTGAAATTCTTAGACAACCAATATTCTCATGATAGCATAGTTTCACCCACAATTACCAGATCTCAGTCTTCTGAGACAAATTACAGAAACCAAACGTGTGAAAGTGTGCAGTATTTTCTTTTTGCGTAGAAAAGACCCTTGCTGTTGAGCCATAAATATATATAAATACATACTTTCTGTGCAATCTTTGAGCAAGGCCTCGGTCATCTTAAACCTTAGTGAGTTTCCTTGTCCTGGATGCTTGCCTGCAACTTTCAGGCTCTCTGTTGTACCGCGGCCTTGTAGCACAATCGTGTCGATCACAGTCAGGTTATTCCTAAAGAGATTCCCAATGAAGCGAACCATTTCAAAATGAGGCTTTATGTAGGCAATCATTTTGATGGGATGCATTTTAGTTAATTAGGTTTATGTATTAAATGTATACGGCACGCTGAGATTTCTTTACTGATATTAAACACTTGATGTATAAAAAAAAAGAAAAAAGTTAATCTGTCAAAAAGGCTTTTGAGGCTTTTGAGGTCTGGCATACATACGGGCACAACATACCTGACTATGAGCAAGGAGGAAACACTGTGGTTGCTGATGGGAGTAAACCTCACATTGAAGGACTTAACCTCTCCAGGAAGGAGGATAAGATTGTAGACAAAGGGTCTAGTTGTTTCCTCCACAAACCCTGTACTGCTCTTCATTAGGGTTGACTGCCAAACAAACACACAACCAGCTGTGTTCATGCCCACTCACATTTATTACAAATGCATTCTGGAGATTATTAATTGGAATTATTTATTTATTTATTATCTTTTTATTTTTAAATCTCACTTCATTTCTTTGGACCTGGAACTCCAGTGTTTTTGTGTCAATGTTGATGTTGGACAAATTCCCTAAAGGTAGCCTGAAGGAAAAAAATAAAAAAGGCAAGCCTGTTTTTCTTCAAGGCACACCAAGTAATTCAGAATTACACATTGCTGGAGTTGTAGAATGCACCAACCTGTCGGCTAGCTTCCCAGAAAACACAGATGGATTGGGAAAGAGAGCCAAGGGGAGCACCTGGACAAACACAGGGACATCCGCGGGATTCTCTAGCACTACCACCTTGTCCTAAGGAGAAACAAAGATATGATGCTCTATTTCAACCACAGCAGCTCACAGTCCTATGCTTAGGCATGCATCTATAGCATTACATTTAAGAAATGAAAATCAGGCAACTGTATTCCTCGTACTCACAGAGGAACTGTTTGTGTTGGTCAGTGGAAACATAATTTGCCGAGAAGAGTTAACCAGTGATGGCCAAGTTAACCGCGCTGTCAATTTGGCTTGCACGTTTTTTTGAAGGTCTGTGTTTACTTCAAACATGGCTTCAACCCTTTTGTAAAAAGAGAAAATGTCATTAAGCGTGTTAAAAAGTGCAAAAATCTAAGGAAAAATTACTCTAGCAAAAACACAATTTACTCATGGCCGGAGCGCTCTTTCAGTTCTCTCCATCGTCTGAGGAGTTTCTGGTGCAGATCCACATCAGAATCCCAGATATCCTCCTGCATGGCCAGGCCATTTGGCTTGGCCTCCGCTGCAGAACAAAAGGCACGTTGGCTCTTTAAAAGCAGACTGCTGTGTGCTGATATGGATGGAGAAGTTTGCAGTGCCAAGTTTAACTTGAGAACAGACTGAGGGAAAACTCACATTTAAGGACAAATGGCAGTCCCACATAACAGTGTCCGGTACATTCCAAGCTGGCATCAAAATAAATATTTGCAACCTGCAAGAGATATGTAGATGTGGGGGGTCAATAATGCAAACAGTCAATTAATTACATACACACACACACACTACATTGCATTAAGAAGTCAAGGAACTGTGTCAACGAGTGAAAAGGAGCATGAAATTACTCCTTTTAATCCATTTTGGATTAAGTGGAAAAAGCGAAGCGCTGTGAATACATTGCGGATGCACTGTGCTCTCAAAGTCCAGTCTCGCTATTTGACAAGCAGATTCATGTAGTGCTGTACCAAACGATTATTTTTTTGTCGATTAATCTATCGATTAATTTTTCGATTAATCGATTATCTCTTCGATTAATCCGATAACTACATTATTGATAATATAGAAATCCAGTCGATGCCATAGGGTGCTCCCTCAG
Source organism: Typhlichthys eigenmanni (assembly GCA_027564635.1). Taxonomy (NCBI): domain Eukaryota; kingdom Metazoa; phylum Chordata; class Actinopteri; order Percopsiformes; family Amblyopsidae; genus Typhlichthys; species Typhlichthys eigenmanni. The sequence goes on from JAODUK010020159.1 coordinate 25,794, forward strand.
AATCTGTATCACCCACATT
>JAODUK010020169.1:0-25809 GCA_027564635.1 Typhlichthys eigenmanni
CCCCCCCCCCCCCCCCCCCCCCCCCCCCCCCCCCCCCCCCCCCCCCCCCCCCCCCCCCCCCCCCCCCCCCCCAGACCGGTGTATCCTGCACAAAGAGTGTGTACGATTAAACAGTCTCTGATGCTGCTTTTTATATGTATTATTTAGTGATTGATTTACATTGTTTTGCATTTGCCAGTCTGAGACCTACTTTAATGATTTTGGTTATAAAGGCACATCATAAGTCACAATTGTGTTATAAGTACGCTGTGCATGAAAAATAATCTGGTATTTCTACATAGACCTTGCTATGTAATTAACAACACAACCACATTTTTGTAGATAGAGTTAAAATATCAACAGGCTTTCTCCAGAATTACTTACTATACCTTTAAGGCCTTTCAGGGACAGTTTGTAGATACACACATTCAATTCAATTACAGAATATCACATTTAAGCAATGAATTATACAGTAACAAAGCCAAAGGTAACAAAGGTACATGGAATCACATAAAAGTAGATTTTCAGCTGTAAACTGGTGATGAGCTGTTGGAAGAGGTAGCTAGACATTTCACGTCCAGAGACAGGTGTGAACGCTCGGCCTAATCTTGCCAGCAGACTGTAACAATCTCACTTCTCCTTGTCAGCCAGTGCTGTTATGAGCTCAGGCCTGTTCCTGCAGTTGTTCTAGACATTTCTCCCTAGTTGGATGTCCAGTATATGTGGTATATTTAAATCACTGAGCAGCAGCATGTTCTTTCCCCCACATGTACTGTAATATGATATGGGGTATAAAGTTTCTGCCTGCATTTAAGGTTTGTTGGGTTAGACACTGCACACTGTGCAACTATGAAGCTATGCACGTCCCCCATATAACATACATATGTGTTTAAACCATGGAGACTAATCAGAAATATATGCAAAACTGTATTCAAAGGTAACCCGTGACTCCTTGGGGGGGTCCCCACACCTCACACTTTGAAATATACTGTATAACATATACTGTAGGCTTATAAAATCACAGTTTTTTGCTAGAAGGTGTCACAGGCCAAATACAGGTAATGACAGATTGTGTTCACCACTGTCCTGCTATTTGCTTATGACGCAGATCTCAGTTAAGCCTATCACCTGGTTGGTGGAAGACATTTTGGACACATGTAAACACTCTGGGCACATTTAAAGCAATGCCGCCATGCTACGTAGCAGTGATGATGATAGCATGATGATAGCCAGAGTCCTGTTTTCCTGCTCTCACCAGCAGCTGGTATTGAGGCAATTTTAGGATTAATATTAATTGACGTCTCTCAAGCTTCTGTACTGTAAGTGAGAAATCGATGATGCAAGTGAAGTGGTTAGGAAGACGTGGAGCGTTCAACCGCTGCTGTGTCTTCGTGGTGTTTTTATACAGTGTGTCCTCACAGGAAACAGCTTCTGTCAGCAGGGTAATACGGACTTATTATTGCCTTAGTGCTGGCAGGGCACTACCCAATTGAAACAGCAATGCTGTTTCGATTATTTTTGCAATTTGCATGAAGCGTAATCTGATAATGTAGCGCAAAATAGATTATTGACACGGATGCAATTATCAATATGAAACATAGTTTGGAACATGCTGCTGTTGTTGTCTACTGCATACATGTACGTAATGTACATCACTCCTGTGTGAAAGTTCAGAGGGCAAACATGTATGTTTGATGCTGAGTGAAATATGTTTTTCATAGGAATATTCCCTGAACTACAAGAGGACTTTATATCCTCATATATACTGTATGTATGTGTTGTTTGTTATCTTCGCGGCCTATATTCTAACTCTGTCTTTCCTCACCCTCTCTTACACAGGCCTACAGCTACATCCTTGTCGCCATGGTGATCCTGCTCAACATTGGAGTGGCTGTTTTGTTTATTCACTTTTTTATTTAAAACAGAGCGAGCAGTACTTTTGGTCGAACCACGTCTGCTGTGGCACTGGCAGCTACACACCGATATGTGTGTCTGTGTGTGTGCGTGTGCGTGTGTGTGTGGGAAGGTGACTGCACCAATCGCACCAGGACAACACGCAGCTCGGAGACTCACCGACCGAGCTAACAGGAAGGCTTGTTGTGATGCGTAGTCCAAAGCAATCGACCCTGAAACATGGATGAGAGCTGGGAAGAAAACAGACCAAATGTATTGGACCGGAATCGCCGAACTCAGTCCCGACCTGGGCCAGTCCAAACCAGACTAAACAAATCGTAGTTTTCAACAGATTTGTAACTTCTGATTTATTTATGAACTATTACTATTCATTTTCTCTCCTGTACAATACGATGATGGATATACTTTATATTTTGTAACAACCCCCTACACCCCCAGACCTTTATAATTGAATTCTGATGGTCCCTTTGCCTTGCTTTAACTTGAGTACTGACAGCTGTGTGTGTGTGCGTGGGTGTGCGCGTGTGTGTTTGAGAGAGAGAGAGAGAGAGAGAGAGAGAGAGAGAGAGAGAGAGAGAGAGAGAGAGAGAGAAAAGAGTGGGTGGGGGAGGAGAGAGGGAGAGGATTCAGAGAGGACTCAGAGGGTCTCTAGGACAAAGGGGGAGGACAGCTTCCTCCTCCGGCTGACATCACTTCCTGTCTGCTTGGAGACGTGCAGGGGCCCACTGCCACAGCACACCTCTTCCTCCATCCACCCGGCCCACCTCTTCTCCTCTAACCGCAGCCGTCTCCTCAGCTGTCTCCTCTCATCCCTCTGAGAGAGAGAGAGACCGTGGGAGTGTGGTGGGCGTGCAAATGAGAAAATGCTTATTTGTGTGCTTGTTATGTGCACACGTGTGCACTGTGCGCGTGTGTGTGTGTGTGCGCGCGCGCGCGTGCATGTTATGTGAGCGCGTGGGTGAGTGCATGTGTGTTCGTGTGGGTGAGTGCGTGCTTGTGTATGTGCTTGCGTGTGAGTGCATGTGTGTGTGTGTGCGTGGTCTCCCAGTAGCACGGTGGCCTTTCACACTGGTGGTGAACTTTACTGGAAGACTTCATCCGGACACCTTGTGTCGCCGGTTGTTCACATCTAGTTCAGTATCAGCTGACCTCTCTCTCCCACAAACAGACCAGATTGGCTCCTACCGCTATTGAACGATTTCTCTTTTAAAGGTATGGTCAGTCATTCTTGACAATTTCGAGCTGAAATCAAAACAGTATCGCTCCGGGGCGCCTCACACACAAAATGCATTGTGAAGAAAAGCGTAGTACTACGGCTTTGTTGATACGAGCGGTGTTCACCACTTTGTTTATGTTACTATTTACTGAGCCAGGGCTGTGTAGGAGTATCAGATTCTTTTTTCAACATGCACAGAGAACGCTAAGATAAGGAAAATGCTAGGAGATAATTGGTAAATTTGACAACAAGTGTATTAGTTTACATTTAGCTTGCAATAGCTGACTATACCTTTATGGCAGTACTGCTACAAGCAGCGTTAGCTTACTCTTTATCCAAGGAGAAAGAGTGAGTAATGGAGCTGGCTATTGGAAAGTAGGCTGACAAATTCAACGTGGTCCTAATGATGGCACATTTTGCACCTGCGTTAACTCAGAATGTGACGCATGCTGTATTTGCCTGTAGCCTGCTGCTGTGGAGTTTGCCAGTGTAAAACAATTCAAATTAGTCCCCCGAACTGCCACTCCAAACTTGTGCAGATGTTCTGTAACCTATAACTGCTATGACATACTTGCAAAATAACTGCCTTGTTTATATAGAGATGATTTATAAAAATACAAGACTGCATGCAAATGTCTAACTTGTTTGTTAACTCATTGAGTGTAAAATGGCTTCAGAAAAATGTGACCCGTTATTATTTGGCATCAGCAGTATTGGGGGGCATAAAACAGCAGCTAAAGCCAATCTGCTTCGATTTTACTAATCTAATTCGCTATGGTAATTATTTGAACAATTTCTCTTGATCACAAAAGTCAAATATACAGATAGTCTAATTTATAGAGATACAGGCTATGTGATGTTGATGGACAAAACAAAGGATTTTAAAATACAAAATAATATAATGTAGTGTCCGTATCTGTCTGGTCGTTGAATTTCCTCCCCTTGCTCTGCCATAGACGAGAGCAGATTAACTGAATGTACTATACTGTATCTTAAATGCATACACTAAAGAAAGTTATGTGAATTGTTTGGGGGACCAGACTCTGTATGTCTGTGTGCGTGCACGCACGCACGCCTGTGTGTCTGTGTGCATATGTGTGTACCTGTGTATAATGCATGTTCATTGGTTTGCGCATCTGTGTGCGTGTGTGTACCGACCTGAAGAGGCAGGACCTATCAGACCAGATGTTTTCTGACACTGCTCTTTAAAGGCAGGTAACACTGTGGAGGCACACTTTAAAAAACCTGAATCATGTCGTGCATCAGTGCATTTAGAAAACAATGGCCGGGGATTAGAGTCCTAAAATCTTATAAGACGCTTGAGGACCAGGAAATTGGAGTCCTGGAATATTTAAACGTTTTACTCTTGTTTTTAGGGCTCTGAGACTATATGGTATTCTGGAAATTAGAAATTCTTTATTTTTATTTATTTTTAATATATAAGTACATTTTGAAATTCTGAATTGGTACAAACAAACATTTGTGCAAAGTTGACCTTCACTGACGTACACTTTTCAACTACAGCAGGCTATGGGTGTTCTGTAGGTGTTGCCTACCTCTAAGGAGTTGTGCTACTGGATACAGTATGCTAACAGGCTGGTAAAGTTGCACCCCTCCGCCCCTCAACCCCACTGCATCAGTAGTCTGCAGCATGTCACAGCATGCCCAGCTCTCCAGTATCCATCACTGCTCTTCTCTCTTTCTTTCCTTCTTTCTTTCTTTCTATCTTTCTTTACTTACATTTCTGGGAGTAAAACATCTGTTTTGTTTCTGAGTTATGTGGAGGAAAAAAAAAATGAAGTGTTTGAACGAAAAGGGCCGACTACTGTATTTCTTCTAGCTCCCACCTCTAATAGTCGTATAGTCGTTGGGTTTTTCCTCTGCGGATTATTGTTCTTTCTTTCACACATCAGCTGCTGTGGGCTTGCCTGCCTGCCTGTGTGTGTGAGAGAGCGAGAGAGAGAGAGAGAGCATCCCTGATGCAGAGGGATTGGAACAGGCCAGGTGGAGAGGGAGGGGTGAGGTTGTCATAGCAACACTGACAGAACTTTTCGCCATCACAAGAAGGGCGGGACCAGACCAGAGCTGAGGCAGACAGTGTTCATCTCAAGAGACCCGTCAATGAGAGGGAATGGAAGGAAGGGTGGTTGTGGGGGCTGGGAGTTGGAGCGAGCAGCAGATGGAGAAAGGCGACTGATGAAAAGCATAACAAGACGGATAGAAGGACGAGGAGGAGGAGCAAGAAGATGCACAAAGCAGCCACATCAAGTAAACGACACAAAATATACATTTAAACAGTCAGCTTTTTTTTCTAACGTCCTTCCACGTCACAGTGTGATTTCTTATTTAATCCGCTGATGAATCTTGTTGGTGATGGTTACATGCCATTTTTATTAAACTGCATTTCAATTTTTCACACACAAAAAAAGGAAAACATTGTCTCCACCACGTTCTTGTGGCGCCATCTTCTGTATCTAGGTGTGAATTGCAAACTAGGCCACAACCACTGCAGCACTGATTATAAAACGTCACGTCTGTGATGATGACGCAGATAAATCGCTGATTGTTCTTTAATCGTTTGAGGAGAACGCCACGCAGACCAGATTTTATATAGCCTGCCTCCCTCCCTATATGCTTCCATACAGACCCGTTATTAATTTCTGCCGTTATTCATTCATCATATTGACGAGTCCTTCAAAATAGTGACCGCCTCTATTTCAAGGGATTCTTTTTTGCATGTTTTGCAATTATGTTCTGCAACGTGAAAAACACAACCTATTCGTCTTTTGAAAAAGAAAACAAAACAAAAATACTGTAAACGACTTATGCTCAAACATGTACGGTTCACTTTAAAAAATACAGTAGGCTGGCTAATTATCTGAGGTGTATGAGCCATATATTTCTATGGTATGAGCCCATGAGAAAATGTGAGAGTACAGCAACGGAAATTCTCTGATCCAATCACAGGAGAAACCGTAGATACAGACAAGCATTCGATCCAATCAGAGCAGGTTTCTCAGGACCCCTGGCTCAATGGGTTGGTCTTGATACCAGAGTACGGGGTAATATTATTCACAGCTGTTTGTCTCTACTTCAGAACCACGGCAGAAAGAAGGGGGCGTATTACTTATTTTGCACTACATTGCGTCGCGGATATCAGACAAAGAGTCGTCTATAAGTGTTATTGTAATATATTACCAGATCAGTAAATGACGTAGCATAACTATACTCGGAGACGGAATGCTGTATCAAATAGCACGGGCCACACTTTCTCTCAACTTTCCCGGCACAGCGATCTCGGCTGAACCAGTGGGACTTTATTGTTCTGTTTATCTACGACAGTTCTTCACAAGTTCTGCGAAACCATGAGACTTGTGGACTCACAATACAAGGATGTGTGTCGCTTGGCTCTGAATGGGACGATACGTGCGCATACTGAAAATAAAGTGCAATGCTTGATAATGTACTATTTTTTTAATAGCAGTGTGGGTTTTAGAATCACGAAGGCCTACTGCTTTGGCATCTAGCCTACTGTTATCGAACTGAAGACGTTTGGCGTTCAGGACTTTGGGAACTAGCTGACTAGTATGTGAGAGAAACTGCGAGACCTCCGTCGTTCTACGTCGCGAACGTAAACACACACTTTAGTCCTTGTAGGGTGAGTTGGAAAATATTATGTTCTGTCAAAAAGGATGACATATTCCCTTGTATATTTTGAAGTTGCAGATGGTCTGTTTGAAAAAAACATGAACTACATTTACACATAACTTTAAGTTGCAGTGCACGTGCGCAATTACGCGCACCAAGTATACTTTTTTGTCTGAAGTAATCTTAAGAGTTACCTCTCAGATCTCAGACTCTCAGATTTGTACGCAGTCTCACTCGTCCCTTAAGAGTTGATGTGAGCGTCGACCTATTAAGATGGTGGAGAACCGGAGCTGGGTCCAGAGGGAGGGAGTCTACCGTTGGTTCTCCTCCTTGAGCTCAGCCCAGAGAGCCGAGTTCCTGTGCGGCCTGCTGGACCTATGCGTTCCCATTGAGCTGCGCTTCCTCGGCTCATGTCTGGAGGACTTGGCCCGAAAGGACTACCACTCGCTCCGGGACGCCGAAATTAAAGCCAACAACCCCGCCGATCTATCGGGGCTCACCGACATAACGGACGAGGTGGTCCGAAGCAAGCTACTGGTCTCTCTTGCTCTTCTCAGCTCGGACAACCGGCAAGCAGCGGGTGTATTATACCGGACTCTGACGCACATCGACACGGTTATTAACAACTATGGTTTGCCTTTGAACGACGGGCAGACAGAGGAGCAGTTTCTTTTGCTATTCACCATGGCTTCCAACCACCCAGCGTTTAGTTTCCACCAAAAGCAGGTGTTACGACGGGAGCTGAGCCAGATCCATGACATACTGCAGGTGAGATCAACATGACAAGACTGGTGGAGCCCATGGTCACTATTCACCACACAGGTGTTACTTTAACACTCATGTAGACCTATTCTGGTTGACGTCGTGGAGCGCTGAGATGAAAATGTGTCTATATACCAACACACACAACACACAACACTACATTCTGAGTATTACATTATGTCTCACACTGATTTGTTATCCTAATAGACAACCCTGGGGTGTTTGTTTGTTATTCTGTAAGTACTGTTTAAAGTCACATCAGTGTTTAAAAATACAATATATATTATATCAATAAATATATTGTTGTTGATTATTTGTGCAACAGGGACCTGGGAATGTGTGTGCACTGTGCAAGGTACAGGTTATCTGCTAACAATAACTGGGAAGCTGTTGTTGGAACGTTTATTAGAGGATACACTAATAATCCTCTATTAACTATTATGACAAATTACAAGGGAGGCCTACAGCTCAATGAATGGCTACCTGCAGTGACAAGATAAACTATACACTGGCAGGTTAAAGATACATGCTTGGAGTCGGAGCCACCAGGAAGCAACAATGTTGCATAGACATACATATTCCGATGCAGATATATTACATGTATGTGTTAAGCATTCCTTTATTGTTTTATCTACAAATTACTGTGTGAAAAGTGGTGAGGTGAAGTGCTGGTAGAAAATATATTGTATTTACATCCCTTCACTGAGAGGTTTTGGGTGAAGTATTCCTTCAAATCATCAAACACAACTCAAATATGTGACTTTAATAACTATTCAGATGTCCATTCCAGCAAAACCTGTATTTTACCTGCGTCAATTTTGCTGCAAATTGTTTCTGCATATAAGAACAGTCCAGGATAATGTGCACTGTGTAGTATTTCTAAGAAGTTTTTATGATGTTTATTTGCAAAAAATAATTGAATCTGATTATTTGCTCCCCTGTGTGTGACTGCCTATTGTCTGCCAGTCAAGGGACAGTAGCATGCTGTGACAGGTTCTAAACACAATGTTAAGGTGAACACAGCTTTTACCTATACTAGTTGTGAGGTAGTGACACGTGAAACTCCTGCAGTTGTTAGCAACAACCTAGCAACTGTGGTGTTTGTTTACGTGCCAGGTTTCCTTGATGAATGTGGATCTTTATGTACACATTGACAACATTTTTTTCCTGCCAAACATATTTTTATTGATTCAATTAGGAAACCAGAGGCTGATAAATATTGTTAATTGTATACTGTACATGCCCTGTTATCTGTCATGCCAGTCATGTCCAGTCAGTGGCTGTTATGGGTATTATAGTGGTGGATCTTCTCCGGACTGGGTCGAGAGCTGTTGTCCAAGTCAGACCACAAATAAGCTATATAACATTTAGTCAGGGCAAAATTGATGTGACAACAGATAAATACCGTCCACTGCCAATATAAAATAATATGATTTGCAGATTGGCCGATGGCAGTCAATTTGTTATTTATATAGTTCTATGAAACAATGAGGCGAATATCGACAGGTATCGATATATATGGTTGATCTATATTAATGTTCTATTCTATATGCTTTATCGGCAGGAAAGAGATTCTAGGAGGATTCTCTTGAATGTGTGTGGTCTGCATTCATTGCTGTGCAGTCAACCCTTTTACACTGTGTAGATTGTGTCAGTAATCATATCTGTGTAATCCATGGGACCAGTGGTTCTCAACACGTGCTTCACATTCACTGCAGCCAGTCCATCATTATCAATACCACACACACACGCACGCATGCATGCATGCACACGCATGCATGCACGCACACACTGACATAAGTCACTCCAGCCAGTCCGTTATCAATACCACACCTACACACACGCACGACACGCACACGCACACACTGACACACGTCACTCTGCCTGTCCAAGTTGTGCGTGCCACTCGCTGACTGTGTTGCTTGACCTCAGGTCAGTGGTGGAGGAGAGAGTTCAGGCACGGCTGCCAGCAAGGAGGGCAGCGACGGATGTGTCGCGCCACATCCTTGCCACACGCCTCAGCATCCGCTGATATCGGCGCCCCTCTCCCCGGACGCCATGCCCTGCAACACACACGGCTGCTGCAGACATAAGGTACAGTAGGTACCAGTGTGTGCACGGTGTGTGTGTCTGCATGTGTGTGTGTGTGTCTGTGCGTGTGTGTGTGCGTTTGTGTACGGTGTGTGTTACATTACACATTACATACACCCGAGTATCGTGATATTACGTTGCGCGATACTGTATTGATTCTCTAAAAACACTATCGATTTTTTACTCAATTTGTTTGTAAAAGGGACCATGTACAAACCACATTAACCCGAAAAGAGGAAAGATGCCTGTTACCAGATTTAGTTTTACATAAGATAATTTCCATCTGAAGTCCCTGAAGTGCTTCTGTAATTTTTTGCACACATTAGCATTGCTATGAGAGTTGTCCACAAATTATCGTAATATATCGCCTTGCCTTCAGTATTGCAATATATTGAATTGTGGCCCCTCTATCGTGATACATATCGTATTGCCAGTTCTTGCCTAGTGTGTGTGTGTGCGTGCACGGTGTGTGTGTGTGCAGGTGTGCGGTAGTAACAGTACTAAAGGTAAAAGCATATTTTTCACTAGCGTAAGCCCCGGACACACGACAAGTGACAAGAGACAACTGAGCATCAATGTGATTCAGCGAATTGAAGCGATTAAACTAGTCTCTCCAGGTGACTACCAACGGGAGCTAAGGATATAGTTGACTTACATATTGACTGGAACATTTAGAGTGGGAAATATACGAGAGGGTTACCTATTTAACCAGAGCCTGGAATGTAAACAAGCGACCGACTTTCAGCTACAAAGCGACAGGCGATGAGCGGATCTCTTGCAGTGTGTCTGGGGCTTTACTGTGCCTTGTGTTTGTTGATGTTGTTTACGTTCAGTTAAGCCGCCTCCTACAAGCTTTAATCCACTGTAATTTTAGCCAACTTTGTTTTCTGGTTTAATTCACGTGTTCCATATTGTAGCGTCCCGTTCAATAGCCTACGGTTAGGTGGTAAATTAGGAACACACTACACACGTACTTTATCTGACATCAGGCGTTTCTAAGGACAATCTGGTAATCTGAGACAGGTCAGAAAACGTCCATTGTAAGATAATGCACCTTTTGTCAAATTCGACATATCTCCTTGCTTTTCGCTATCTGCGACCTGATGAAAAAAAGATTGGGTACTTTGGCTACACAGACCTGGCTCTGTAAGTAGGAACACAAACAAAGTGGCGAACACCACTCACAACAATGCCCTTGGTTTTGCAATATATTTCAATGTGTGGGGTGGATCTTCTGAGGGAGTTTGTTTGATTTGAAGTTAGCAGGAGTTTTCCAGAATGACTAACCCTGCCTTAAAGGGTTTACAAGACACCAGAAGTACAGTTGCAATTGCCAAACATTTAAGTACATTCCATTTGATTACAAAATTACAAGAACGTTTATGGCTTGGTCTTAAACCAAACATCTTTCTCTCCCAAGCTTCGCAAATAAAATCAGCTAAAAGAAATTTCCTTTCTTGATTTTTTCAGAATAATCCAGACAAAATAAATTTGGACATTTGGGACATAAAATGACACCCCTTATGTCCTTGTAGACAGGGCAGCAACACAAAAAATGAACTCATATTCTTAATATCCCCTAGCTCACACAACAGTCTGTCCACTTGTGGAGTGGCGTTAAACCTGACGGTCTCTAAGGCTATTGTTCTTGAACGTGCACATAGGGATCTTTGTCACATTATAGTATACCTCCCATGTTCTACACTGTAGCTACTTTTGTTTAAACCAGCATTATATAATTTTACTTATTTTTTATTTTTTTACAATTGTTTTGCTCCAAATTTATTTAATATCACAAAGTGACATGTTCAGGAAAATGATGGTTTCTAATCAGAAATAATCACAAATCTATTCCAAAGCATTTTGCATTCATGTCTAATGTTAACAATTTCTCCACCAAATAGACACGTAAATTTAACATTGACGACAATTCATTACTGTGCAACTATGTTTTTAGTAACAGTTGTTTACGGGGCTACTTTGTTAGTTTACCTGTATGTTGGTCTGGTTTATTCCATGTAGAATTGTTTTTAGTCTTTAGTCTCTTGATTTTTCCTTTCCCCAGAAAGGTCCAAATAAAACCCCTGGATAACACCTGAGGGCAGCTCAGACTACAGTAATATTGTGCCAAAATAGCTCTTTAGATTGGAATTCCTAGAAGTTCTGTGTAGTTATTTTTTATGTGGCTGTTTAACGTTTTTTATGTCAAGTCGTAGGAGCCTGTATAGCTGCAGTGCTTTCCTTGTTAAACTGTGACTAGAGATGTGTTGAGTTCATGGTCATCTGCCTGATCCACGATTGTTTCGGTCTGTTCTTGGTAAGAGATACCTGCTATCCTGGCAGACAAATCAACTCAAAATTGAGTGCATTATCAGCACTTTAGCTCAGAGTCATTAACTGTAAAAGTTGACTACTCATAACCCCTAGCTCCTATAGTCATTGCTTTCAAATAAATGTGGAAGCATCTTTATTTACAGTCAGCTGAAAGACAGAATGGTGAAATGCAGTGGCTAGCCATGCATTTTACACCTAAGCAGTGGTGTAGGCTACCTGAATCAACCCACACCTTAATACCATTATTATGATGCCACGGTTACAGAAGCCATCTTTATTAATATTATACATAAAAGCAGTTTAACTGGGCGCTGCACCACAAACTTGACCATTCAAAAAAATGTCAATAATACCGTAGATGTTATTGCTTGGTTATAAGTTATTGGGCATACCTAAATGACTACATGTACATTTGCTTCACCGCGACAACCCTAGTATCCACATTGCGAGACCGCTAAGTAATCAAAATAACCATTTTGCTATTGCTCCAGCACAATCGGCACCTACTTTTGCAATTAGCAAACAGCATATAGCCCCCCACCACTGGTGAAATAGTATTAACACACACTTCATAAATTGAAGTGAATACCTCGTACCATACACATTTTGTCTTGCATTGTACTTGTACAGTATCTGGTCAATTGAGTTCAGATTATTTTCAAAACCTCTTCATTGGCATACTATTTACTAGGGGTGTAAGAAAGTATCGATACACCTGAGTATCACCATAATACGGTTCGCGATACTGTATTCATTCTTTATATCACGGTATCGAGAAATGTATTTCCTCAATTTATTTGTAAAAGGAACCCTGCACATACATGCATTAACCTCAAAAGAGAGGAAAACAGATTTTGCTAAAAGCTCATTTCCATCTGTCCCTGAGCAACTTTACATAAGTGTTTCTGTTATCTTTTGTAGCGGCGCCACACACAAATGAGAAATCGCAATATATATCGCCTTGCTTACAGTATCGCGATATATTGCAATATATCGAACTGTGGCCCCTGTATCGTGATACATATCGTATCGCCAGATCCTTGCCAATACACAGCCCTACTATTTACTGTGAGTCTTAAGAAGAGAAACATTTTAGATGGTTAAATGAAGGAGAGAGGAAATTGAGTTTTCCTAAACTCAGCCATTGTTTGTAAACATTCTGTTGTAGTACCATATGTAATAGTAAGAGAGACATGGGGTTAGATAGAGAGAGGGCGGAAATCTTTAGAAGGGATAGAGGAGAGGTCAAGAAAGGGGACAAATAAGGGATGTTTATCTTCTTCTTCTTTGCTCACTCATTTCCGTCATATACTCTTTTAGCACACACACACATACACACACACACACACACACACTGACTTGGGCACTCTGCAGCGGGCAGGCAGGCATACTGTTGAAACCTGTGTGAGCAGTGCAGGGAAAGTACCGCGCGGCGAGAAGAGCATTTGTGTTTAGTGTTTTGTTGCTCTTGGCTCCCACTTTGTGCAGGTCAGCACATTTCTCTATTCTGAAGTCAACCCTGTGGGTTAGCGTGTGCGTGTGCGTGCGCATGTGTGTATGTGTGTGTGTCCTCTGTGAATCCCCAGGAAGTTTTAAAGAGAGTTAATATAGATGGAAGGGAACAGCGTTGCTTCTAGACGGGCTACTTTATCTGTTGTGCAAACACAGACTACACATCTGCATGTGAACACTTGTATATTTCTCCAGTTTGCTCATCAGACACAGCTAGTTTTTTAACTAGTAATAAAAGAACATGTTTCGCTATATATTTCACCTTCTCTATATATTTACCTTTACTGGATGACCTTCAAGTGCTTTTTTTAAATAATGTTTCTTTAATGTTGTACTGTTTATTATTATTGTTCTCAAAGAGTGGATATTTTTGTTGATATTATAGTAGTGGCATATAGATTTATTTTATGCAATCTGCATTTTCCACATTTCCTATCCTATACAAATATTCTAATAAGTAAAAAGAAAATATAATACTTATATAAGAGATGTTATGCAATTATGAACAGTGATGTTTCTTTCCCATGCTTGTTTTTGTTTTATAAGTAGGGAGAAGATTACGCAATAGTGGACTACAAAGTCCACATTACTTGTGCCAAATATATATACAGTATATACATATCTATATATACACACACTGTGTGTGTGTGTATGTGTGCGTGTGTATGTATTAGTATTATTCATATTATTAATATTAATATAATTTCCCAAGGTTAATTTGTTTTTACTGCCACTGCTAGAGGCTATATTTCTTAATGGGATTCATTTTACTGATCACATTAGGCATGCTTGGTCTGATCCTTAGCTATGTTACAGATATTTTAAATGCACAGCATGAGATCTATTGGGCTCTTCTGACTGTGAGCCAGTCTATACATCAGTACAACCTGGTGTTATCGTGCTTTCACTATCGTGTTTTACACTCCTAGACTGTGGCATGTCTTCCCAGGGAAACTTATGGCTAAATATTGTACGTTAGTGGTTCTCGACCAATTTGTTTTTTAGCTTACAGTATGCCCCCCCCAAAAAAAAAAGAGTCAGTAAAGAAATGCAATTAAAAGGCTTGCTTGTGCATGTACACTATGTGGTCTTTTTCAGTACTACTTTATTGTGTCATAATTTACAGTACTATAACCCCATGGCCTTCATAATAGCACGCAATCATGCTGTTTTAGCACTATATTGCCGTAAAAACAGTGTAAGCGAGCGTTAACCCTGCTGTTAGCATGCCTCAATTGACTTTACCAGGAAAAGGAGGAGGGCTTTGAGAGCTGACAGTCCACATGTGGTGTGCTACAGCCATAGTTATTATATTGCAAGCACTGTTAGCAGTAGGGGAACGTCGAATCTTGCTGAATGTTGCTGGCAACACTGGCTGCTTCTTGGAGCAGCCAGTGTTGTTTCCCTTCCAACAGCTTGATCCCTTTTGTGTTCCTTTTGGATCATGTTTTCTCTGGAGACCCCGGCGTCTCTTCACACTCCCACAGGCCGTCACTGGAGAAGCCACTGGTGTCAGCAGCATGTTGGGAAGTCAGTCAGTGAGGTTGGCTTTGGAAGTGTGCGTGCGTGTGCATGTGCGTGCGTGTGCGTGCGTGTGCGTGTGAGTGTGTGTGGATGTGGCAGCAGCACACTTAATTGGTTTCAGACCGACTGCTGTGTGTGCGCGTGTGTGTGTGTGTGTGTGTGTGTGTGTGTGTGCGTGTGTGTGTGTGTGTGTGTTGGATATCCCCTTTCCCCATTACTTTTGTTCTGTTAAACAGAATTGTATTAATAACTTGCTTTTTTACTCTCTTTTTTTGGTGTTGTTGCTGTATATGCTTACATTCAATGTTATAACAAAAGATAACAATAGGTGACTATAATCATTATTTAATAAGTATTATTGCCAGGGGAAACAGATGGAGCTGACTAAATACTTTTGAGACAGTTATGAGTTGTAGGAAAAAGTTGCCGTTGGTGACATGAAAATGGTTATTTATAATGGTCTTTTTTTGGATGATACAGTATAGTGTCAAAAAAATGTTTTAATGTGTAATTAGCAGGTATGGTTAGGTTATCTCTGTGAGGGTCAGAAGGTCACTTGTTTGAAAAACCAAGGTCAGAAATCTGACCTGTTCCCTTTACTGACGAGGTTCTCCTTGAGCAAGGCACTTGCTTTTGACACAGCAGTTTACATCTTTTAAATGAAGGTAACACTGGAAGGATAAAAGCAAAATGTCCAGTATTGACTACTAGGACAGTAAAATATTGTCACCCATATCTTGTTTCACTTAGGCATAAACATGGTTGTTAAGGCTAATAGTAAATCCAGTAACGTCAGTTTGTAACATGGATTTAATGTATGCTAAGTCATCACAGAGGAACAACAGCACAGATTGTAACCTTTGGCTCGCCTGTTTAAAAACAAAGTGAAGTTCACCTGCTGGTCTAGTCCAGTACATCCGTGTGCAACACAAGCTAAAATACTTAGTGCAAATGTTGACAGTAATAAGTTCATTGTATCTCTAGCCTTGACCCTGTGGCTACTCTGTCCTTGTTTGTTACAGAGCCAGGCCATGGAGGCAAGCGCAAGGCTAGGGTCAGAGGTGACGGTGGGACAAGGAGACCCAGACCTCACACCATCGCCCCTGGACCTCTCTCCACCTTCTCCACCTCCACCTCTAACATTTGGGCAGAGCAAGGAGAGACCAGTGCAAGTCAAGGGCAACCAGAAGACCCAAGAAAACGGTGAGTCCCAAACACCAACATTGTGCTGGAGCATGGAGGAACACTGTAGTGTGCCTTATCACATGTATGCATTTTAGGAATGTAGACACCATGAACCCGCTCACCCCCAGTTAAACATGACGTGACATGCTTTCATCTTGAGTATTGTTGGCAGCTAAGCTACAAATGAGATTAAATGGACACGTTGGTGTCAGACAGGGATCCGTGTGAGAATTGGAGCAATAAATGTTGTTTATTTAAAATTCACACTGCATTTATTCGCACACTCAATCTGTTTTTGCATAAAATTGGTGAATGAGTCTCCTTGTATAATAGCTGGGCTATTGTTAACAAAGTCTTAGATTTAAAGGCTGTAGATCAGTCAAATGGGATGGTCAGTTTGGGGTGACTGAGTACAGATGGTTACAGTGAGTCTCGTCAGCCCGTTACTGTAACATCTCAGCCTCTGTCTGTAATGCAACACTAAACAATCAGACTGTACCTCACGGCCGCATCATATAGCGGTCATGGATGGATTTGTTTCCCACACCATCCATCATTAAAACCACCTCCCAACACACACACACGCGCACACACGCACACACGCACACACACACACACGCACACACACACACAAACAGACACACGCACACGCACACGCACGCACGCACACACGCACACACACAAACTTCTTTAGGCAAAGGAATACAACACATGTAAGTGTGTGTGTGCCTGGGGTTTAGTTTGCTGACTCTTTGCAGCAATGTGCTTGCCTTACTGATAGAGAGACAAGGAAGCGGGGTCCATTCATCATTAATGCAACCCCAGGCATTAATGACATGACTGCTGATGACCACGAGCTGAGATCGATCGCACCAATAACAACACCCGCACATGGATTCCATCTTGTCACCGGTGTTGCAGTGCCTATTCTACCACACTCACTACACTGTGTGTGTGTGTGTGTGCGTGTGCGTGAGCGTGTGTGTGTGCGTGTGTGACGGGAGGTGGTTTGAATGATAGATGGTGTGAAACAAATCCATGATGCCAACATTTGGAACAATGTGACAGATAGGAACGTCTCTAAAATATGACCATAATCACCCCAATCTTGAACTCCCTCTCTTTCTCTCTCTTTAACCCTTATTTTCTCCCTCTCTCAGACATTGGCCCCGCTTGTCTGTGCATGCATGGTGCTGTTTTATAGTTGAGTGCGGTGTACGCGTCTGAATCCATTACCAGAGGTGTAACACACACACACACACACACACAATCTATTTTGCATTCCTACCTCACTTTCTTTAAAAAATGAATAGCGCTCCAGGCTCATTTGGAGGTCGAGACAGGTATTACACCCAACGCTGATAAACAACTAGACATACAACTTGAATTTCTTGGGAGTTTTTATTCCTTTCAGAAAGAGCCGTCGATTGGTGAACTATTCATAACTGTTCTAGTTGGCCATTGTTCTCTGACACATGGTGGTGGTGGTGTGTACAATTAAGGCCATTGTCATGTACACAAGGCGGAGTCAGTCTTTCTGGAAAGCTTGTTGATATTTGAAGTGGCTCAAAAACAAAAACATATCTCAGTGGCATAGGAAGAACAGATATTGGCTGAATGCATCAAAAGTGCATTACAGTAGCCTACAATCACTGACTAAAAACTTTTATCGCCTTTACGACACAAACTGGAATGATAATAATGATATAACTGCTTGGTGTGCTGATGCACGGCAGCCAGTTGGAGTATGTTTAAGTGTCCTGCTCATATGGTTTTAACAGGTAAATGTACACTACATGTTTGAGATGGCTGGCTGATTCAACCCTACACTCCTAATCCTGGGAAGGACTGATGAATATTATAAAGCTCATCTCATAGTAAAGCTTTAAACTCGCTCTCAGTTAAATTAGTTAATTCTGCTAAAGGGAACTCGAATTTTATAAGAAAGCGCTTGGTATATTTGACGCGGCTAATTGTAAATTCTGTGCATTTTGTTCATGGGTTTCTTTTACAGCGGTTGTCGACAGGGTCGTACTTGGGAGAGTGTCCGATAAAAGTGAATACGTGTTTGAGGTAAGCAACATGCACGTACACACACGCATATCGATCTTAGAATTATTCATTATTATTCACAGCCATTTAGCATGGAAGCCTAGCTAGTAACGTGCAGACTCCCCTCTTGGACATCTCGCTGTGGCTGTTCCTTCTCCTTCCTCCCTATCTCACCCCGCCTCCCTAGCCCAGCTGGTCAGACGGCAGCACTTCGACTGTAGTCAAAAGTCAACAGGAAGTGATGGAGCTCCTCTCACAGGTGAAATAAAAACCTTTTTTATTGGTGTGTGTGTGTGTGTCTCTCTGTGCATGGGTATGTGTGTGTGTCTGTCTGTCTGTGTCTGTCTGCGTCTGTGTGTGTGTGTGTGTCAGTTCCGTCAATTTGATTGGACCACTCACTGATGACACGTTCATCCATTTAAAGAGATACACACTTCTTTGGTAAACACTCAAGTCTGGCAACTTCTTCACCTCTGTAAATGTCTCTGTAAATGTCTCCACACACAGATCACATACTCCCCTGCGTGTGAGGGCCCGGAGCGGGTTCTCTGCATTTCATACTCCATTGATTGTTAATCAATCGTTGTAGTTTCTTTTCTTTTGTTAAATCCAAAAACGTAAATATATCTTGAAACCAACACTGCAATAATTATTGTTCAACTGACGAAACGTGAGAGTATACTGTACAATACAATACAATCTCAATTACCTCAAATACCTCAAATATGTCCAAATCAAAACATTTTAAAACCTCCACTGGCATCCATTGGCTATCAACAGGAGGTATAATAAGTTTCCGTTTTATTTTTAGGATGATTTTGACAGTTTCTTTGACCTGTTCCTTTCAGCTGTCCCAGGCTTTTCCGAATGAGGGGCTGGAGAAAAGTCCTCCCCCATCCCCGGAGCTGAACCCCAGGTGAGAACCCCGACACGCTGGTTATTTTAAACTCTACGGGCCCTATTGTATTTTAAGCGCATGGTCAAATTGCATTTAGGTCATGTACAAATCCACGTTGGTTATTTAATCGGCAGAATAAAGTGGTTCAAAAGGGCTGTACTTGCTCTCTTCATTATCCATGGGTGTGTTTTGGGCGTAGCATACGATAATCCAATCAGAGTGTCGTCTCCCATAGCCTTTTAAAAATCCAGGCGCACTTACATCATAGGCGGATTGCTATTATACATGATATATATATATATATATTCTATTATATATATATATATATATATATGTATGTATGTATATATATGTATATATGTATATGTATATATATATATATGTATATATATATATGTATGTGAAATCACTGGAGCAAACCATCTAGGCAATAGCGAGATCTCTTAAATATGTTGATGTAGGCTACACACACACATAATATTTCACATTGTACTCTGTTATTGTTAAGTCCTTTGCATGTCTGTGTGTCCCTGTGTGTATGTGTATTAAGCAGAGTGTGCGATCGTTGTGCAGCCGCCTTAGGCCATACTATATTGATGATGCAGCGCACAATGACTTTAGACCAGGTTTTTGATGGTCAATTGCACAATCACATTCAGCTGCCTCAAGATAGCGATGCGCTGGACCACACCGCACGTTTAGACCAACACACCCAGGGGCGTTCAAATGGACGCACGGGCGTTTGCTATTTAAACAATGTTGGCACGGGACGGGGAAAATGACTACTGCGTCATTCTGAAGTTAGCGAAGACGCTTGCATTCCCGCTTTGCACCGGTTGTAAGATAGGGCCCTAAGAACGACTTCACAGCCATAGTGCATGTAACGCACTCACACTAGAGATAATAGCAGACTCGTTAAAAATGTCAAACAAGGTAAAAGAACACATGAAATAATACAATCAATTCAGAGCAAATGTTTCCCATATCTAATACAAATCTTAAGTGACACCTGTCATGTTGTGTGTGTGCATGTGTGCGTGCGTGCGTGTGTGTGTGTGCGTGTACCCAGGTGCTTGACGTCCCTGCCCACCCACATCCTCCAGCACCACAGCGTGCAGGCCTTCTTCTCCTCCCCGGACTCGCTCTCGCCTCCTCCCATCCCGTTCTCCGTGCCTCCCTTGCCCTCCCCTCCTCCTCCTCCTCCTCCTCCTCCCTCGGCTCCTCTGCCGCCAGGAGGCGGCGCCCCCTTCAGCCCCAGTAAGTGCTCCTTCTTTGGCCTGCCTCTCAGCTCCAGAGGCGATAGTCCGGAAGCCCTATTTCGTTTTAGCGATCACACAGCCAGCCTGCTGGCGGACCAATCAGTGACCAGTGGGGGTGGCTACGTGAGATGATGACGTTGACCTCGCTCATGTGTGGTAGAGCTAGATGAGGCGATACGAACAGATGTAGCAAAGCCGATTCACATTTAACCAGAGGTCTATAGGAGACAGATTCCGTGAACACATCTAAATGGAGTGTGCCCCCAGACCCTGTTCACAAAGTTGTTGGTCTGGTTACCCCAGGCTACTTCTCCAGCCTGGCTCTGACTATTTTTTCGCTGAGATTATAGTCTGGAAACCTTGGTCACATTAGTGTTTTCACAGCAACCCTGCTGGCGGTCCAATCTGGGTGGGTTGGTGAGATGACATTGCCGTTACGCGTGTGTTTTCAAATGGTGGTGGAGCTAGATGAGGCGATATGAACAGTTGTAGCAACGGCGATTGGTTAAAGGCTGCTGCAGTAGCTTCAATATTAACCAGAAGTCTATATGGTGGCGTCAGCCATGCATTGTGCTGTCCAACCACCAAGCTGTTAGGGTTAGGTGCCTTGCTCATGAACACTTGGCCAGGTGTGTACTTTACTCACTGTGCCACTAATGCGCCTAAATAAACATCCAAATGTCAATCCCATGCATGAAAGTAAGGGAATTATATTGTTTCTTTTGGGTCAAATCATGAAATTTCAGGGCATTTTGTTTTCAGCATGTTTACGTTTTAGTTTCCATTCATCAAAATGTGTTGATGTCTCAACAAATATTGATAGTATTGTTTATTTTCGCCATGCTGCCTGACCCAGACATCATTCTGTTTGTTCTGTTTATTATTTATAAGTCATAAAAATTAATATTTTGAATCAGTGAGTCAAGAAAAGTCAGGGAATTTTACTTAATTCCAGAATTCCAGGCTGGAAACAGTTATGAAGATGATGATTTTAAGGTCCCCTGTGTACAATCATGTTTTTCCAATTGCAGTTTTGATGCCATGGGGGGACCTAAAAAGGCTAGAATAATTTAGAAATCACACACCTAGTATGTAATTTAATCAAAATGACTCCCTGAATATGTACTCAAATTTGTGACATAATTTACCCCAGTGACATAATTTCTGAGTTGTAACCAGTCATCTCCCATCTACCTACAATATGTGGGTGACCCAATTTGAGTCAGATAGCAAAATCAAGTCAGGCCATGTTTATTTAAAAAGAAATATAAGTGTAACAAAAACAAAAGTGCAACACTGACTGAGCTCAATGGGAGAAAAAATGTTTACAGTTTCTAAATTACATCCAGGCTTGGGAAGTAACTGATTACACAAAAAAACAATAACTGTAACCCATTACATTATCAGCTAAAATAGTGTAATTAGATAACAGGTATTTCTTTAAAATTTTATGATTATTCGATGATTACTTCTAGGGCTATTTTAAAAATTTATATGGATGTTTGCAGAAGACAAATGCATGAAACAATCATCTTTTCTCATATTAACATTTTATTAATGTCAATCAAAAACTGAAATAAAATCCTACTTTAATCTGATCGTTATATCAACATAAACGGTCACAAAAATACTATTTGGCGCTCCAAACAGTAAATTGCTTTGGGTGCCATTTCAAAGAACAATGTGTAGGGGTGAATTAATCTAAACGTAATGTAAAGTAATCAGATTATGTTGCTAAATTTAGGTCATCCAAAAATAACATTACTCGTTACAATTTAAGTCTGTTAACTAGTAACCGTAAACGGATTACATTTCAAACGTGTGACAGTTTAATTGAATAACGCCTTTATATTATTGTAATATGCCGGTAACCCCCGGTAATGCCCCTAACTTGTGGTCAGGATGTTAGGGTGCAGCTGGGTGTTTGGGGCTGAGCTTCAGAGGTGTAGGAGAGCAGATCGTGTCTATTTCAGTCCGTTATGGGAATTTAGCAGGGCATGCTTGTGTCGAGAGCCCTGCTGACCTCATGCTTGTGCGTGTGTGTGTGTGTGTGTGTGCTTGTGCATGAATGCTTATACTATTACAAGTGTTGTTTGTGCACAGGTTTGCTTTCCTTGTGTGTGCGTGCGCACGTGTATGTATGTGTGTGTGTTTGTGTATTACACCTCTGTTAATGGATTCAGACAAGTGAGTGTGTGTGTGTGTGTTGAGTGTTTGTGTATTACACCTCTGGCAATGGATTCAGACAAGTTCACTGTGTGTGTGTGTGTGTGTTTGTGTGTGTATATACGAGTTGAGTATGAGTTAGTATGTGTGTGTTTTACATGCACTATGTAGAGTTGTGTTACAGTGGACGAGTGTGATCTCATCCCAGAGAGTATTTATAGCCCCTCATTCAGTGTGTTAGTGTGCTTCTGTAGCATGCATACACGCATGTGTGTGTGTGTGCGTGTGTGCGTGCGTGTGTCTGAGGAGCCAGACTAATATGGCACCCCAGAGAGTAAGGTATGAATGTGTGTGTGTGTGTGTGTGTGATGTGCTGTATCATATCCCCACGGTAACAATGCCCAACCCACTGGATTGTATTCTATCTAGACAGCCTTAAATTCATGTGTTTATTCCCCTCCATTCTGAACTAATGTTAAGTGATTAGCTACAACAACTCCCAAACAGACAACAGAGGTACACTATTTCACCAATGTTTCACTAAACGTGGTTCTAGTTGATTCCACTGATGTCTTTCCTTCAGCCTAATAACAAATATGCTCCACAGATTAAATAAAGTTGAAATATTGTCCCTTTAAATAATTGACTTTAAAGTGATTTATGTTCTATGTATACTCTTCTATAGTACAGTATACAATAGTAATTATGCATTGTAAGGAGATCCTAAGAGTGGGTTTTAGATGTCTTATTATGTTGGGAAAGTGGATTATGTTTTATTTACTGTAACTTGATTTGCAATTGACCTATCCAAAGCCCTGCCCCTTTCACTTGTCCTACCTAGTTACTGTAACTAGGTTGGACAAAATAGCATAGTCTAGCAAGGCTATCCACCTTATTCCTGAGCGACCTACTGTATGTTCGCAGCCATGGTAACCTTTACTGTTTTTCACTTCCGCTCGATGGTCAGACAGAAACGATGAGCTCAGGTTTCTTCTGTGCCATGGTTAGCTAGTTAACGAATGCAAACTACTTCAAATATACAGTATATCGCAAACAAAATTGTTAAAACAATGTACTGTACCACTGCTAATATAGGCTAATAGTTGCAAAAGATGGACAGGTTTAAATTGAGCGCCGGTGGCGCTTTTTCAAACATGGTCCGCTCCATGAGGTTATAATAGGGAAAAAAGAGGCGGCCTAATACAGTATTTTAAGATAATCTGTTTTGTACAGGTTACAGTATTGCACATAAGGTTTTATTGATTTAAAATTATTTAACATAGTTACAGTAGAGTATTTGATTTAAAGGTATATCAGGTATTGCAAGTTAATTGTAAGCTAATACACTTTTTGTCAAATTTTCCAAATACAGTATCTCCTCACATTTCACTAGCTTACCATTCTTTGTGCCTACTGAAATAATGATCTGTTACTTCTACACAGCCCTGGCTCCGAAATTGGAACATAATCAAAGTGGCAAACACCGCTCAATACAACAAAGCCACTTGGCTTCGCAATGCATTTCAGTGTGTGGAGCGGAGCTTCTGAGGGAGTTTGTTTGATTGTTTGATTTGAGCTCAAAGTTAGCAAGCGTTCTCTAGAATGAGACCAACCCTGCCTTTAACGTTCATGGAGGCTAATTGTGACTGAAGTCTTTGTTTTTATCTAACCCCAGACATCAGCTGTGTCCTGCAGCACAGGGAGGCCATCAGGTAAGACCACCTCCCTTCTCTCTTGAGTCAGTGAACACTATTCAGCACTGGATCTCATTTACCTGCCCTAGGCTAAACAAAGAGCGTTATCGTACAGTATAGTTGATGTTATCTCTCCCTCTCTCTCTCTCACGTTCTCTCTCGCCCTCTCTCATTCTGTCTTGTTCTGTCGTTCTCTATTATTTCTGTTCTCGTTCTCTCTCCCTCTTTCTCTCATTCTTGTTCTTTCTTTCACGTTTTCTCTCTTGTTCACTGTCTCTCGTTCTCATTCTCTTTCTCCCTCTCATTCTCTCTCCATCTCCCCCCCTCCCCCACTTTCTCTCCGTTCTACCCTCCTCTCTCTCTCTGACATTCTCTCTCTCTCTCCCTCTTTCTCTCATTCTTGATCTCTCATGTTCTTTCTCTCACGTTGTCTCTCTTGTTCACTCTCTCTTGTTCTCATTCTCTCCCTTTCCCACACTCTCTCTCTCCCTCCTTCTCTCCCTCCTCCTCTCTCTCTCTCTCTCTCAGGCCTGGGTATGGCGTGGCCAGCGTCCAGCCGGTGGTCATGACTCGGCCACCCCCCCACCTCTGCTCCCACCCCCCTCACCTGCCCCCGTGCGTACCCCTTCCCCCTCAGAACCCGCCCCAGCTGTGCTCCTTCTCGTCCCCCGCCCCAGGCCAGCCCGTCACGGGTGCCCCCCTGGCGGCGGCGGTCGGCACGGACCCTGCCAGCCCAGGCGGCCCGCCTCCCTTCCAGGCCGGGCCGCTGCTCCACCCCCAGGCGCCAACCGGCACCAAGCCCAGCAGCCAGTGCCTGTCGCCGCTGCCCCATTCCCTGCCCAGCCCCCAGAGCAGCAGCCCGGAGCAGAGCAGCATTCTGGACTGGCTCCGTAGGCTGCGGCTGCACAAGTATTACCAGGTCTTCAAACAGCTCACTATGGAGGAGGTGGGTGCGTTTATTAGTCTGACCCCTTACCCATTGCCCTGCCCAATATAACATGAATAACAAGCATGTTGATGTGACCTTTGGTTTCATGGGCTACTGTTTAAGTAACCCATGTGTCAGTTACATGTGTGGTCAGTTATTCTTGCTAACTTCGAGCTAAAATCAAAACAGTATTGTTCCGTGTCGTCCGCGGCGGCGTCTCACACAAAAAAAGTGTGATTTATAAATCGCACCCTGCATGTTTTAGATCTGTCCCTGCTCCAACACACCTGATTCAGATGAATGGGTCTTTATCAGTCTTCTAGCAACCTTGAATCAGGCGTGTTGGAACAGGGAGAGATCTAAAACATGCAGGGTGTGGCCCTCCAGGACCGGAATTGAATAGCCCTGCTATATAGCAACACCATAAATATTGCTGCATGTACAGTAGGAAGAAAACATGAGGGCAAACTGCCCATTGACATGTTAAGTTGTCACGTCAGTATATAAAATTGTTTTTTATTGGAGAACTTTCTGTAATGGGGCAATAACTGCCTGTACAAGCAATAAAATACATAACATACTGTGTATATGTATGTATGTATATATATATATATATATATATATATATATATATATAACATGGCCAA